>CAOJBK015496200.1:0-12746 GCA_948294925.1 Codiaeum variegatum
TTAGTTTTGTCATATATATATATATATATATATATATATTTGATACTTTGCTTGCCATGTTCATTGACCATTATGACTTTTTGTTATTATTCAACATTACCATTTGGAAACATTTGGTATTAGTATATTTGTAACTTCCTGACATCTATCGTTGTGATGAACTATTACAAACTACTTGGAGGAATGCCAGTGAGAGTTCTAAGAACAAGCTTATAAAAATTAATGTCTTGCTTTTCAAGAAAGTAATTATTTATTAACAATCAAATTAATGATCAATAGGTAATATTTAGATAGTCTGGATAGACCGATATAAGTATATTGAAATTGAGAATAGGATTGCATCATAAATTAGTAAAACTTATGTAATCGACTCTTACTAGTATTTTATCATGAGTATCTAAGTAACAGAGTTTATGGACACGAAAAATAATAAGTTGGAACGTTGATCTAAGAGTTTGTATAAATCACGTTGTTAGATTTTCTACTATAAGTTTAACTCGATAAATACCAGAAAGGAATTTTATTATCCTAGAAAATTAGATTTTAGCATTACACTTATTGCCTATTAATTTGAAATTTATAAGAGTGAATATGAATATCCCTTATAAAATAATAAAATTTTAGCTAATTAAATTTAGCAAGCAAAAAAATAAAATAAAATATATAAATAATGTGTGAGTGATGATAATAATTCATAACATTCATTTTTTGAGAATTTTAATTCATAGCATTCATGTATATAGTTGATAAATAATTATCATATAGCAAACAAAATAATGTGTATAATTAGATTAAAAAATATAAAACAAAATAAAGTCAACCAAATCATTATCTTCATGTAATTCTCTTGTATAAGAAGAGTGATAAAGGGTGTTAAGAGCAAAGTTTGCATGCAAAGTGCCATGTGGTAATTGAAATGATAAAAATATGATTAGTAGGTTAATTAGCTCAATTAAGAGGCGTACAAAATTGTTAAAGCTAATTTATTTAATTAGTGATTAAATAGATGATTAATTAAGTTATATTAATTTATTTTTAATAAAAAAATTATATTAATTTATTTGAATTTTAAATTTTTACTTAGAGTTAATCAAGGTTAGTGAGACCTAACTAGCCTATAAACTAAGGTTAGATTATTCTAGTTGTTAGAAAGATGACTAAACAAAAAGAACTAAAGTCATTGTAATATCTACTTTGCCTAACAATGAATAATGAGAAGGAAGAGTATTCGATGAGCGATAGATCAAGTGAATGGAAAATTATGAATTAAAAGATGATTTAGCAAAACAAATTCTCAAAATTACCAACAACAATATTAATAAACAAAGTTTAGGGAAATTATCAAATAATATGCCAAATCAAACCAAGGTTCAAGTATTATTTTTTATAAATAAATAAATCACTTAAGGGATGAAAAATCAAGTATAAAGTCCATGAATAAATATTAAAGACATTGGTATACATAATGAAAATACAAAAATAAATTTATGAAAGTTACCATCTAAGCACATTTTTAGTAGATTAAAGGGTTAATTTTACTAATGGGTACTAAACTTTAGGCACTAAACTTTAATTTAATGCAATTTGTGTACTGAAATTCAATTATGTATGCAATTTGGTTCATAAGTCATTTTTCAGTCAAAATTTGCTGATGTGGCGATCAGAGTGACAAGTATCCAACACACATAGGTGACACGTGGATTTTTTTTCTGACATGGTGACAATGTCACCTATATGTGTTGGACATGTGTTGCTTAGGTTGCCACATCAAAAAATTTTGTCCGAAAAATAATTTATAAACTAAATTGCATACTTAATCGAACTTCAGTACTTAAATAGTATTAAATTAAAATTTAGTATTCAAATTGAAAAGCACCCAAAGTTCAGTACCTGTTGGTATAATTAAACCCTAAGTTAAAGTTACCTATGGTAAAAAGTAACTTAAATAAAAATTAATTTAATTAAATAATATTAGAATATACCTAATCATTATAAGACACATTCTCTCTCTTGCTTTCTTACTATTCATCACCTACTCTAACACCTTCAGCATCTTTTTCTACCATTATCAAATCTTCAAGCATTAATCAATGGTAGCCTAAGAAACATTCATAAAAAATACGCAAAACTTACAACAATCATCATCAAACTTCAATCTAGACAAAGTTATTAAGGATTTCGCTTGAAAAGGTAAGGAAATTTTAACTCAACTTTAAATAGCCACTAGAATTTTAGCGCGTATGTATTAATAAATGATCTTGACATGCATGTGGATTTTAGGGTAAAAAAAATCAAGCACCTAAGACTTGGAGTTTAAAGTTGTCCCAAGGTTCTATTAGACATAAAGAAAGTTTGCTCATTTTTTTTTATGATAAACCCAAAAATAAATTCTAGAAATTTTATTTTTAGTAACTCTAAGCTGTTGTTACAGAAGTAAAATAAGGAAAATGATGGTTTATAATTGTTTGGTAATTTATTTTTGAGGATTTAAACCAAACAATATGCCTAGGTACATAAGCAAAGCAATCAAGGTTTCCGAGGGTATTTCTAAAGTTTGGAGTGGAATTTTGATTTGAATTTTCATTGGAGTTAGGTAAGAAACTAAATAATCTCCACCTAAAATTTTAGGTTATTTGGACTTAAGACCTAGAAGATATATATTTTAAAATTGACATTAATTCTAGCTTCAAAACTGTGACATATTGGGTTTATGTTGAACATTTTATAAAAATAACCTACTCACCTAGAGTATTATGCATGGTAAAATAATGAAATTAGAGGTATAATTAAATGATTAAAACATAGTTTAAAAGGTTCTGAGATCAGTAAACCAATTAATGAATAAATCGAAACTGACAAATCGCTATTGGTAACAAAGCTGAGTTTACTGTATCTATTCTCTAAACCTAGTTAAGGGCATAAGTCAACCTAAATATTGAAAAAAATTAATTATTAGGATAGTAAGGAGGTGCCTATGAAGTGCCTGAAGTCGAAGAACAAAATTCGGCGACAACAGGACCTGAAATGGAGTGTCATAGCCAAAGTTACATAGAGTTTGGACATTGGTGAAAAATCAGATAAAAAGATAAGAATGACCAAGGGAAAATAATTCATGAATAGATAGAATTTAAACCCATAAGATTAAATGAAATAACAATAGGTTCAAAAGATAAGATTTTACAAGTAATGAATACAAATATGAGGTTTTGTTTCTAACAACACTACTACCTCTACTCCATTATTTCAAAAAAAAAAAAAACTGAGACCATCTTTTGCTTATTTGGGCTGTTTAAGCCTATGAGGCCCCACCCTCGAGCGTGATGTATGCCTTAAGTTTTGGACTTAAGGAAACCAACCGTGTAGGGAAGGATTATGCATGCTTCGATTTTGAGTCTCACGTAGGAAGAACTTCTTATGGGTCCGTTGGATGCAAAGTGTGTATTGTGAGTCGTCACTTAATGCTTTATAAAAATTAATTTATTTTCATGGAGATTAAGAAACCAGTTTGATTGTTTAACTCCATAAAATATGATTTTTCCCATGAAAAAGGACACAACCTCGAACCAAAAGATGGATTCGGGGACTCGTGATTGATACAAATTTGATTTTAGAAAAAAGAGTTAATTTTTGACATTTTGGCTCTCAAAATATATGAATTTGGTTAAAAAGAATTTCATGTATGCATGAACAGGTATTGGATGATGCATGAACGATTATGCAATTTAATAATGATGCATGAACAAATATAATGATAGAATGAAAGCGGTAAAATAAAAGAAAGCGCAAAAGGAAAGAAATAAATGAATAAGGGTCTCTCCTCTAGTTAAAGCGGTACTAGAGAGAGCACACATCTCAAAACAATTAACAAACATAATAAAAACCAAAAAAATTGATACAAATAAAAATACAAGAAAAATAAGATCCCTCGTCTAGCCACAGGGCATAGGAAGAGCACACATTCTCCTTGGATCAATCACAATATAATAGGATAATAGGATTCACATAATAATAATAAAAATGAACTGAAATAAAAATGAACGAAAGGAAAAGTGATTTAATTAAAGAAAAATAAAACAAAAATAGTTTTGGAGTTAAAGCCTTTTTGAATAAGGTTTGCTGGTGTATCCCTTTGAATATGAATCAAACCCCACATCGTTCTATGTTCTTGCAAAAGGTTGGGGTTGTTTGATAAAAGTGGCGGTTTAGGGTTTAGAAGCTAATCATTTTTAATTTGTAAAAAATGTTAACCGAATAGGTTTTTAGTCAGATTGATTTTGATTTAGCAAAATGGTCCTTTTATGTGAAAATCCTAATTGATTCAAGATTATAGAGAAAAATAAAACTAAAAACACAACTAGAGTTTACCTTCAGTATGCGACACCTCGGAACTGGAGATACGGATGGTTTGATTAGGTTGGAATGGGTGTCTATAATATATTTAGTGTAATTTAAGTGCGGAATTTTACAGAGGTTCGAGGTAAAAAAAGTTGTTGAAAATAGAGCCAAACTTGGTTCACCAAAAAACTTTGAACACATGTGGAGGGCTTGGAGCACACGTGGGGAGCTGGTGCACATGGAAAGGCTCAAGCACATACATGAGATACCTCGTGGTCTAACTTGGTCTAATTCAGTTTGATTTTTTAAATTTTTAGGGCCATTTTGGATCTAATTTGGGCACCACTTTCGTATGTGGAAGCATATTGATGGCTTGGATTTGGTGGTGTAAAACTAAATGGTTTACAGCTACCCCCTTAGTAGATTCGATATGAATGAAGAATGAATCTGATAAGTTTGAATGATGCTCTTGCCTCGAGAGAGGCTTTTGGAAAGTTGCCTATAAATAGGCCAACACTCCTTTTCTCATTCTAAACTTTTCCCATATTTCTCTTATTTAATATTTCTTAAGTTCTCTGGATGCTCCCGACTTATGAGTTGTAGGAGGAGGAGTTACCTTTTACGTTTGAAACTTTTACGGATTGGCTGGACTCTCTAGAAGTCAGGCCCAATAGTTAGTGGGATCCTCCGCCGGGTTTAGAGCACTTATTCCCAGAAGGTAATTACAATTTGATGGCGGGCTTGGAGATCAGGCTAGGTAAGTGCAAATGATGATTCCTAATAAAAAATTATTGCAAAACAGGCAGGACCATAGTAGCTGGGAAGGCTATCCTGTAATACTCTTTTTTTTTAATAAAAAATAAGAATTAGATAAAATAATAGAAAACTGAAAGGAACGAATTTTACTTACAAGATCATACACACAATCATAAGGGCGGTAGGTCACATCTGATGGCGATGGAGTCTCAGCATCGTTCTCCCAAGGGAAATAGCCATGGTATCAATCAGAACACCCATAAATGCATGAGGTTGTATCAAATAGTACATTAGATGAGTCTCAGTATCATTCTCCCAAGGGAAATAGCCTTTTCAGGTTGATCACCAACTTAGTCTCTTTACCTATTATTTAGCAAACAATTAAGGATGATTTCATAAGTAATTTTGACTAAAACTTAAAATTTTAAACAAACTAAACTACTAGAATCTCATAAAAATGCAAACTTTAGGATGAAACAATAAGGTATCGAGGTGTCTACCTAGATTTTGACTTGTTTTAACTCTAACTATAGTTGCAAGATTAATCAGCAACTCAATGAATATTTCATTCAAATATCAAGTAGGTATTCCAATAAATAGATTTAATCCTTTCACAAGAGATTTAAATCCCTAACTCTTAAGTAATGGATAAGGAATCTCTTCATAAATCCATTCAAATAGAAAAAGCATTAATATCAAGGAATATGAGAAAACCTAGGTGTTTATGAGTCTATCTCTAGCCAACAAAATAAATCCATATGCTTAAGAGTGTTCAGGATTCAATCTTTCTATACCTAGCAAAGAAAGAACAACAAATAATATAAGTAAGCATGCTTTTACAAGTAAATTGCATAAATTTTAAATCAAAAGCACAACTTGATAAAGGAACTAACTATCATTGAGTAAAATAGTTGATTAATCCATACAAATAAGTTAAAAATTGTCTAATCTAGGTAGATAAGGAATTAATTAGTTCATGATGAGAAAGAAAGAATAAGAAAATAAAAGAAAAGTATAAAAAACTAGAAAACCAATTGAAGACTCTAGTTTAATCCACCTAATCTTGAAGTTTCATACCCAAACTTGGATGAAAAGAGGGAAATCCACCTTGAAGTTGCTTTCTTAGTCTGCAATTTTTGAGTTCTTTGTAGCTCTTAGGGTTTGGTGAAGCTTTGGGGTCCCAAAGTCTGAGACTTTGACAAGATCTTTCTTTTTCGACTCAAAAACCCTTTTATAGGGCTTGTCTGGGTGCTCACACGGTTTGAGCCACGACCTATGTGCTAGGCCGTGCAATCTGTCATGTCCATTTTCACTCTTGGAGATAAAAGGGGATAATAGCTAAAAATAAGGTCACAAGGTCTAAGTCACGGTCTGTGTACCAGACCATGTGAGTCTCATTTTAGCTACTGCCCAATCCGTGGAAGACAGTGGCTTAATCTCACTCACACAGGCTGCCACATAGGTCATGTGATAGGCCATTTGGCAGCCTAAACTTTTCTTCTCACTATGTTTTCTCTCTTTTGCCTCAATTTTCATGGCCAAACTTCAAAATATCGCTATATAGCTCCTGGAATACAATAAACTCCAAAAAGGACTAAAAACACACTAAGACAAGCAAATTAAATTCAATTTAACAAATAAAACAACCAAGAAAATGGGAGTATATTTGTCAAATATCAAATTAATTGTGAGCTAGACAATAGTCTAGGTGATTGAGCTAGTGCTTAATCAATTGCATAGTCTAATCCTTTAGGAGAATGATACCAGCATTCATCGGTTATACTACTTGGTACGACCTTGTGAACTTACGGTCGAAATGCATCAACAAGCGGATTGAATTCAATTTAACAAATAAAATAACCAAGAAAATGAGGAAAATGGGAGTATATTTTTCAAATATCAAACTCCCCCGCACTTGGACCTTTGCTTGTCCTCAAGCAAAACTTAAATACAACATCACCATAGGTTTCAATGCTCTTTTCTCAAGACTCGAGAAACATGACAAATGGAAAAAGCAATCACTCAAGGAGGTACATGGTTTTCATAATGCTTGGATTCATTAATTAAGGTAAGAACAAAGCTGTTGAATTTGGAATCCATGGGTGCACAATTCATATAATCTAGCTCTAAGGCATTAAAATCACGAAGCTAAGCTTCTAGTCCCAAAAACATGACATGTATTAAGTCATACAAATTAAGCATTCCCTAACGCACTTTACTAAATTCTATTTTAAAAATAAAATTTAATCTTTAACGTGCAAGATATCATGACATTTTTTTCATTTTTTAAGGGACTCGACTTAGCTAAACCCGTCACTAGTCTTTGTACATGAAGGTAAACACTTTCTGGCATCAACCCCCGGTTTCTCAACTAGTCACAAAATTGTTTAGCTGGCTACTAGCACTATTCAAGGCTTCATTTTTAGATATTGCTATTCGTAACATGAAACCAGCGAAATAGATAATAATTTTTAAATTTTTTTTAAAAAATTATTTTTAACGTTGATACACTGATCATGATTATTTTTATTTCATTTTCCATAAAAATTAGTTAAGGTCTAAAGTATTATCTCTAGTTTGCTAACTTAATTCATGCAAAAGAAAAGGACAAAATGCTCGACAGTGACTAAATGCCTTAGAGCCTAATTATTTGAACCATTCCAAGGTGGATTCCTACTATCTACTACTAAGTTCACAATTTAACTAAAAACCAAAGCTTTTATGAAAACTAGCACCTAATTGAGTAATTAAAAAATTGCCCAATTTATTATGTTTGAGAAGATCTTATAATAAAACCTGTATGTGTAGTACTTAAGTTTACTATTCATATTTCAGGCATTCATACATCACCAAATATAAAACAATCAAATTATGCATTCCTTATCCTAAGTAATGGATAAGGAATCTCTTTATAAATCCATTCAAATAGAAAAAGCATTAATATCAAGGAATACGAGAAAACCTATGTGTTTATGAGTCTATCACTAGTAAACACATCAAACCAATGTTCTTAAGAGTGTTCAAGATTCAATATTTCTATTTCTAGCAAAGAAAGAACAACAAATAATACAAGCAAGCATGCTTTTGTAAGTAAAGTGTAGAAATTTTAAATCAAAAGCACAACTTGATAAAGGAACTAACATTCAATTAGTAAAATAGCTGATTAATCCAATTAAATGAGTTAGAACTTATCTAATCTAGGTAGATAAGGAATGAATTAGTTTATGATGAGAAAGAAAGAATAAGAAAATAAAAGGAAAGAGCAGAAAGCTAGAAAACCAATTGAAGACTCTAGCTTAATCCACCCAATCTTGAAGTTTCTTACCCAAAATTAGATGAAAAGATGGAAATCCACCTTGAAGTTGCTTTCTTAGTCTGTAATTTATGATTTTTTGGTGGCTCCTATGGTTTGGTGAAGCTTCTAGGTCCAAAAGTCTTAGACTTTAACAAGATCTCTCTCTTTTTTTTTTGCTAAAAATTCCTTTCATGGGGATTGTTTGGGGGCTTACATGATTGAAGCCATGACCTATATGCTAGACTGTGTGATCTTTCATGTCCATTTTCATGCCTGGAGCTAAAAAGGCATAGTAGCTAAAAATAAGGTCACAAGGTGTGAGCCATGGCCTGTGTACCAGACCGTGTGACTCTCATTTTAGCTACTACCGAATCTGTGGAAGACAATGGCTTAAACCCACTCACATGGGCTGTTACACAAGTCATGTGATAGGTCGTATAGCAGCCCTAAACTTTTCTTCTCATTCTATTTTTGCACTTTTGCCTCAATTTTTGTGCCCTAACTTCGAAATATCACTACATAGCTCCTGGAATACAATAAGCTCCTAGAATACAATAAGCTCTAAAAGGACTAAAAATGCATTAAGACAAGCTAATTAAATTCAATTTAACAAATAAAACAACTAAGAAAATGAGGGACAATAGAAGTATATTTATCAAATATCAAACTCCCCAACACTTGGACTTTTGCTTGTCCTCAAGCAAAACTTAAATACAACAGCACCATAAGTTTAAAAGCTCTTTTCTCAAGACTCGAGAAATAAGACAAATGCAAAAAACAATTACTCAAGGAAGTAAATGGTTTTCATAATGCTTAAATTCATTAATTAAGCTAAGAACAAAGCTGTTGAATTCAAAATCCATGGAGGCACAATTCACACAACCTAGCTCTAAGGCAATAAAATCACAAAGCTGAGCATGTAGTCCCAAAAACATGGCATGTATCAAGTCATGTGAATTAAGCATTCCCTACTGCACTTTACCAAATTCTCTTGGAAAATAAATTTTAATCTTTTTTATGCATGAAATCATAACATTTTTTTTTCAGTTTTTTAGGGACTGGACTTAGCAAAAACCGTCACTAATCTTTTTACACAAAGGTAAACACTTTTAGGCATCAACCCTTAGTTTCTCAACTAGTCATAGAATTGTTTAGCAGACTACTAGCACTATTCAAGGCTTCATTTTTAGATATTGATTTTTGCAACTTTAAACCAACAAAATCGATAATAATTTTCAAAGTCTCTTTTCATTTTCCAAGAAAGTCATTCAAGGCCTAAAGTACTAGCTCTAGTTTTCTAACCTCATTTATATGAAAGAAAGGGAAAAAATGCTTGATAATGATTAAATGCCTTAGAGTCTAGTTGTGTGAACCATGCCAAAGTGGATTCCTACTATCTACTACTATGTTCATAAATTAACTAAAAACCAAAGCTTTTATGAAAATAAGAACCTAATTGAGTGATTAAAAAAATTATCCAATTTATCATGTTTGAGAGATCCTATAATAAAACCTGTATGTGTAGTGTGTAAGTTTGCTATTCATATTTTAGGCATTCATGCTTCATAAATATAAATCAATCAAATTATGCATTTAATTAATCTCACCCCCCTTACAAATGAGTTAAAACTTGTCTATTCTAAGTAGACATGGAATGAATTAGTTCATGATGAGAAATAAAGAATAAGAAAATAAAAGTAAAGAGCAGAAAACTAGAAAGGCAATTGAAGACTTTAGTATAATCCACCCAATCTTGAAGTTTCTTACCCAAACTTGGATGAAAAGAGGGAAATCCACCTTGAAGTTGTTTTCTTGGTCTGTAATTTCTGAGTTCTTGGAGGCTCCTAGGGTTTGGTAAAGCTCCTAGGTCCAATAGTCTGAGACTTTGATAAGATCTTTCTTTTTTCAGCTCAATAATATTTTATAAGGCTTGTTTGGGGGCTCACAAGATTTGAGATATGAACTATATGCTAGATCGTGCGATCTTTCATGTCCATTTTCATTCCTCGAGCTAAAAAGGCACTGTAGCTAAAAATAAGGTCACAAGGTCTGAGCCATGGTCTGTGTACCAGACCATATGACTCTCATTCAGCTACTGCCCAATATGTGGAAGATAATGGCTTAAACCCACTCACACGAGCTGTAACACAGGTCGTGTGATAGACCGTATGGCAGCCCTGAACTTTTCTTCTTACTCTGTTTTCTCTCCTTTGCTTCAATTTTCGTGCCCAAACTTCAAAATATCGCTACATAGCTCCTAGATTAAAATAAACTTCAAAAAGGACTAAAAAAACACTAAGACAAGTGATAATTTACAAATTACACATTATTTTCCCCATATCATTGGTGAAAATTTTCTCTTTAAATTCAATTTAATGTGTCTATTTCAATGTTTTCAGATAGTTTTAGGAAATCAAATGAATTTCACAGTTAGGAGGAACTATTTCAGAGTTTGGGCTTAAAAGGCAAGGAAAATGCACCAAAACTGAGCAAAAAATCAAGTCCTAGGGCTGCCTCATAGTCTGCCCCATGACATGTGAGATAACCCATTAGAAATCTTGAAGAATAAAAGACAGTAACCTATTATGGCCGTCATCATGGGCCATGATAGAGAAGAGGCAGCCTGTGAGAGTAAGGAAATTAGGTTGGAAGAGAAACAGAAGCTTCTCATGGGCTCCGTCACGGGCCATGACAGGGACCCTGAGAGCTCACTATTTCTCACCTAAGGTAAAAGGCTCAGTGGCTTGTCAAGGGTAGTGTTATGGGCCATGAGAGCCACCCGTGATAAGCCCTTTGACACCTATATAAAGCTGGAAAATTGCAGAAAAATGGGACTTGGCCAAATTTCACTTGGAAATGTTTTAGGGATTCCAAACCCTAAAAAGGAGCCAATAGTTAAGGAAAAGGAGATCAAGAAATTTCTTTGAAGGTGGATTTTCAATCATCATCCCACATTAAAGCAAGGATAGCAAGAATTTGTCATAAATTTCATTGGGTTTTCACGGGTTCTTTAAATTTTTAGACTTTCTTTTAATTTTCTTATTATTTCTCTTTAACCATGATCTAAATCTACTTGTCTACCTAGATTAGACAAGTATTACTCAATTGTATGGGTTATTAACACTTTTATTCAATGATTGTTTAGATTCTTTATCAAGTTTGGCTTTTGATTTATATTTTCTACAAATCAATTACAATAGTATGCTTGTTATTGGTTTTTGGTGTTCATACTTTACTAGAAATAAAATGTTTGGACTTAGAACATTTAAAAGATTTTGGGTTTATTGTGTTTGCTAAAGATAGATGCACAAACACCTAGGGTTTATGATTTTCACTAATTCTTCATGTTTTTTTCTAATTAAATAAGATTGAGAAGAGATTCCATTCCTATTACTTAGAAATTAGGGATTTAATCACTCGAGATAGGGTTAAACCTAGTTTTGTGAAAAAATCTACTTAGTGATAGATTGAAATATTCATTGGACCGTTAGTCAATCTTGCAATTTGAGTTAATATGAGTCAAAATCTAAGTAGAAGCCTCAAACCATCATTAATTTCCTAATTTGATTTTCAATTTCTTTAGAATTTTCCTGAGTTCAAGTTTAGTTTTTAAGTTTAAATTAGTTTACTAATTTAAATTAATTGGGAGCTAGACAATAGTCTAGGTGATTAAGCTAGTGTTTGATCAATTGAACCATCTAATCCTTTAGGAGAACGATACCGGCATTCACCGATTATACTTCTTGGTATGACCCCGTGTACTTACGGGTATTGCAGTAGAAACACATCAAGTTTTTGGCACCGTTGCCAGGGATTGTGTATGATATAATATAATCAACATTAGCAACAAAACCAATGCTATTGATTTAGCCTTTATTTTTCTTTATATTTAATTATGTTTCTTCATTTATCTCATTTCAGGTGATAGTTCATGACCAAATCTAACTCATCTCATCTACTCCCTTACAACTCTGAAGTTCAACAGATTGGAAGGCAACAAAGGGTGTTAGCTCGGGAAGGAGAAGATCCAATTTTGGAAGAGTCTGATAGTATATCAGTTTAAGAATTGGAAGCGGATGCCTTTAAGGTGAATGAGGAAGATCTTGAAATTGAGATGGAGGGAAACTAAGGGCTAAATAATAATGTTGGCAATGGTAATAGGAAAGCCATAGGAGTCGACAATGGCAATGGTAATGGAAATGGAAATGGTAATGGCAACAAGAATTGTAATGGTAATGATGCTCATATGCGAAGGACCATGCAATACTTCTCCCGTGTGAATCTAAATGATGTTGGTGGTCTAATTAGAAGGCCACCAGTGGACACTAACAACTTTAAAATTAAGCCGACCATAATCCAA
>CAOJBK015496705.1:0-10413 GCA_948294925.1 Codiaeum variegatum
TTCAGAAACAAAAGATTACATGCTCACATATAAGAAGTAAAAAATGCTTAAGATCATTGGGTATTCAGATTCCGACTTTGTAGGATGTTAAGATAGCAGATAGTCCACATCTAGTTTTTTTTTTTACCTATTACTTGGAGGAGTAAATTTATGGAAGAGTGCTAAGTAATTACTCATTTCTTCTTCCCCTATGGAGGCAGAATTTGTGGCTTGCTATGAGGTACAAATCAATCTAATTGGCTGTGAAATTTTATTTCTGGTTTGCGAGTGGTAGAAGAGATTGAGATGCCACTAAAATTATTCTGTGATAGTAGAACCACATTCCTCTATTCAAATACTACCGGGAGTTCATCAAAATCTAAACATATTGACATTAAGTTCCTTGTTGTAAAGGAAAGGGTTCAGAGTGGTTAGATTCACATTGAGCATATATATACAAACTTCATGGTTTTAGACCTGTTGACAAAAGCATTAACACCGAAGGATTTTATGGAGCATGCTGCTCATATGGGTGTTATTGCAATTAGTGATATCTGAGCTTATTAGAAATCTGTAGTTTCCACTTTTGCATTTGAGCTAAATGTATTTATTGCTTATTATGTTATGACATTTGGATTTGTCATTATTAATGCATTGTTCAGTTTTTACTTCACTTTAAACATTTGACATATTTTTAGTCATATGACCTCATTTGGTAGGACCAGTTGGAAGTAGGCATGTTTTGATCACATTTACATGTAACCTCCATGCTACATATCCACACTCAATGCATGTTATTTCATTAAGTTGATGCATGAAACCAATGAAGGGTCGAACTAATGATTAGTTTTAAGCGAAAGTCCCTCTAATCTCATATCAACAAAACTAATGAACAAGATTGGCTAAGATGACATTCTTTTGTGGCTAGTCATTTGGTTAAATGATAATTTACATACATATTTTTGTGTATAGCACATGGATATATAGTCCATGTGGGAGATTATTAGATTTTGGACTTAATCCATGTTCATTTGGGGATGTGGATGCAAATCATTCACAATTGGATTTGTATGTATCTTATCTATAAATATTAATGGGTCAATTTTAAGTGATCTTTATATTGATTATAGAGGTCAGTTATCTTAAATTAATGTGTGGGGCTTATTTAATAATATATAGAACTTAAGAGAGCTTTTACCAATTATGATGGGTCAATATGGTAATTTAGCTAATAAAACTCCTATAAATAGGATTGTGGTCCCTGTAACACATGCACACAAAAAATTAGGATTTTAACTTCTTCATTTTTGCTTTCTCATTGCAACTGAAGGAGGCTGTGTATGCTGCTTTAAAAGATCACCTACCTGTTTGTATACCACGAATCAATGGAGTCATGTATACTTCTACCTTTCTATTTAGAACAATTTTTTCATAAAATTTTAGGATTTAAGAATGTTTGATTTGGGATTTATCTCAAAAGTTCTTATACAAATATAATGGTTGAAAGTATATTTTATATAAATTGATTTAGTAGATTTTCAATAGAAAAATAATAATGATAATAATAATAATAATAATAACTCAAATTGGACTTATTAGTTACACCACGGACGTAAGAGAAATTGTCCCCTACAGGCCGTCTGAAATCCTTATGTTTTGATAAAGGTAAATTATTGGTTAGACCCACAATTTTTTATGTGGAATTGAGTCAAAAACTTAAAATATGGACCCAAGCCCACCTTTTTTATAAATTCATACTTTTTGAGTTGTTTCACTGAGATAGTGTGTGGTCTACAAAAAATGAGAAAAAAATGTTCATGCGCACTCATTTCGTTTTTTTTACATCCAATCATATTTATATTCATTAAATATTTTATTTCAAAAAAATATTCATTGAATATTTATCTTGGAATATAAATATTCATCAATTACAAATTATATTTTTCATTACACATGTGTTTTAGATTTCATTATTTATTCAATAATGATTCAAAATTAATAGAAATATATTCATTTTGAAATAGACATATAATATTATTGTACTTTATCAGTTTAAGAAAAAATATCTATTTTTTTCTTATTAAATATTCAATTAGTAAAATATAAATATTTTTTTCATTTTGTATAAAATATTCATTCAGTACTTTTATCAGTTTAAGAAAAAAATGTCCATTCTGTTTTTATTAAATATTCAATCAGCAAAATAAAAATATTCTTTTTTGTATAAAATATTGATTCAGTACTTTTATTAGTTTAAGTAAAAATATTTATTATGTTCTTATTAATATTCAATAAGTAAAATAGAAATATTCAGTTTGTATAAAATAATCATTTAGCACAACAGAAATATTCATTTTACATAAAGTATTCATCTAACATTACATAAAATATTCATCTGGCCTGTGCATCTTTTACAGTTACAATGAGGCACGTGAATTTTAATAAGCAAGTCCAAAATTCAATTTTGGACCCAGATCCATGATATAATGATTCGGCTGGATTCGAGAATAGCCAGCTGATTGGATCCGAGTCCACCATTTGACTTATCAGTGCTAGCAAAAGTTTATTTTTATTTTTTAGTCAAAATGTCTCTTCTCTGGCACATACTTTCTTTTCCTTTTTTTTCTTAATGTTTTCTTTTATTTATTGTTTTCATATGTGGTACATTATATTAATTACTTTCTTATTATATATATATATATATATATATATATTAAATTTTATTTTATTTTTACTCTGAACAAAGTTTTTAAGCATTGTAAATTTTTCTAATTACATAATAAAAATTATATTCCTGGTTTACTATTCTTCTAATTAGTTTTAGTTATAATACATTAAAAATATTATTTTTTAAATTTATAATTATGAGTTACGATATGATCATAAATGAATATGATCATTATTCTTTTATAAATATAATGAATTTAAGTTTTGTTGTTTGTATGTATCTTTTTTTTATTTATAATAATATATCTATATTTAAATTCATTATATTTATAAATGAATTCATTTTTTTTATATATAGATTCACTATATTTATAATGATATTCATATAGTCACGAGTCCACCATCTGATAACACACATTCTTTTTATTTTTTGTATATTATATTTATACATGAATTTATTTTATTTGTATATGTATTTATTATATTTATAATGATATTCACAAGCAATGAGATACATGTAATTATCTTATAATTTTTAATATTGAACACATATAATGAATGTATGTATAATAAATATATGTACAAATAAAGTGAATATTAAATATAAATAATAAATTTTATTTTTCATAAAATTATTTCTTTAAACATAAATAATATTTTATTTTTATTTTTCATAAAATTAATTCTTTCATAATTAATTTAAAATTTATTTTTGATGTTATATTTTTTAATTTTTTGGTGAATTTGAAGGTGTGTAAATACAAATAAAGTGAATATTTTACATAAATGATACACATGTATAGATAAGTGAATCTATGATATTAATGTAGTGAATATAAGATACAAATGAGGTGAATAAGAGATACAGATGTAGTGAATTTGATGAACAAATGTGGTAAATATGAGATACAGATATACAAATGATGTGAATGTGAGGTACGAATCTAATGAATATGAAGTACAAATGTACAAATGAGCAAAATGTGAGTTATATGTAGATGCAAACATAGTAAATTTAGGTACAAAAATAATGAATTTAGATTATATATAGATAAATTCTCGGTGAGTCACATATAGGTGGATACATAGTGAATCTAGGTATAAATGTGGTGAATTTAGATAATATAGAGATAAATTACCGGGGAGTTATATATATATTCTTATATATAACACTCACCTTATTATGTATAATATTCATTTTATTTATTCATGGATTCATTACACATACACTTAAAATTTACTATAAAATTAAAAAATATAAAATTAAAATTAATTGAATAATTAATCACATAATAATAATTTTATAAAAAATAAAATAAAAATTAATATTTATGTATGATATTCATGAATATACATTATAAAACACATAAAATATTATTAGCTACATAAAAATAAAAAAAAATTAAAAAATAATATATTTTAAAGTTATACAAGTTTTAACTATAATGAAAAATTATATTTACAAACTAGAATAAAATCATATTTATTAATATTGAATTTAATGAAAAATAAAAATTTTAATAATATTTAAATTCTTAAATTTAATATTATAATTAATAATATGCATTAAAATTATATATTAAAAAAAATGGATACTTTTTTTTAAAAGAAAAAAAAAAGAAATTGTTAAAAAAAGGGAAATAAAATTTCTTGAGGTGCTAGTCATTAGACCTTACCCATTACCACGCTTTTCATGAATTTGGCCTATGAAGGAAATGTAGCATTATTTGACTAAAAATTTATCTCGTATTTTATAAAGGGAATCACTCAGGCAATGGACTCGGGTCCAATTAGCTAGTTGTTTCCAGATCCAGTAAAGCCTTTTTGCCAAATTAGAGTTAGAGCTAGTTTAGAAATTTTATTCTATAAAATTTTGAATTTCAATATTTTTAAATTGAATTAATATATAATCTAATAATTACAAATATAATATAATTTAAATTACTATAATAACCTAACAATTATAAAAATAATAAGGGTTTTAATGTAATCCATACTTTTATATATAACAAGTAATGGTTATTAAAGCAGAACCATTAAAAATATAATGCCGATTCTGATGGTTGTTTTGTGGGGTGACCTCTCCAACCCATAAATAATGAGGAGCCAAACTAAATTAAAAATACATATATTAAACTATTAAAGGAGAAAAAAAAACTAAAAAAGAAAAAAAAAAGACTATTAGAGGCCTTCTTTTTTAATTTATAAAATTAATATATTTTAATTGTGAATTTTTATTTATTTTTCAAAATTCCTATTTCACTAATTTTTATTTACCATATTTTATGTTATTTTTTTATTTTGTTCATATTATTTATTTTACTATATTAAAGTTATATATTTAAATTTTATAGTATAAACATATAAGATGCCCTTATCTTACACCTCATCCTAGGCCTATTAAATATCAAAACTAACATTGATGTCAATAATAGTAACAAACTAAAAATAATTTTGAATACTCTAATTTGGAAAATTGATTTTAATTTTAAAAATAAAGTAATTCAATAAACAATAAACTAAATCAAGAACTTGCAATCAAATTATGAAAGATTCTAAAGATTGTGACACGAGTCTAATTAAGAAATATGAGCTTGGGCATAATAGCTAAATGGACAAGACCAAGAGCCCATTCAAAGACAAATCAAGTAAGAAGAGGCAGTGCGAAGGACAATGCTTCACAAAGTGGGCTCACCAAGGCTTCGTCTTCATCATATAGGCACTCACCCGAAGACACCTTCACCACAATAATGTCACAATCATATTCAGATAATATTCCCTCATAAAGATAAGGATACATGTCGTTCCTCAAATTTCCTCCATCATCCAACACTTAGCCAAATGCCATGGTGTTACTTGTCCCTTTAGGGATTCCAACCAATACTATAAATATTTCATAATGGCACATAAAGCTAAACTCACCGAAAAATGTTAATACTAAGTTCCTAAGTTTTGAGGGATCGAAGCTCGACTATCTTAGCTATGTGATGTTTATTATTGGTAGTCAGATTATGATCTTTTATGGAGTTGGCTTTGAAGCAGGGGCTTAGCTAGTGGAAACTGAGGTTATGGTTGACCTGAAAGAGAAAGAACTTATGAAGTTCTCCCCATATGCTTTTCTATAGAAGTAAACCTTCATGTCATAATGAGTGAAATTGAAGTAGGAAATAAAAGGAGACAACTTTGAACATACTTGAGAAGGAAACTCAGTGAAGATTGGATCATCAACTTCTAAGCACTTTAAAAGCACTCGATCTTTAGAGTGCTTAGAAGCTACCTCTTGAAAATCCTTAGAATGACAGATCTCCAGTGTGGAGTGAAAGTGGCTAAAGTTGATCTAACCAAAGATAATCTGTTGAAGTTTCACCTGCTTTAAAGGTCGTGGAGTCAACAGTGGCTAGGAATTTTATCTTCAAATATTGCAAGTAATAAATTTGGTCAAAATAATTAAAAAAAAAAACTAACTAAAACTTGAGCCTAAGTCCTAAAATACTTACATTCTTTTTAGACCTCTTTAGTTGATGCTCAAGATTGTCTGAGTCATTGCCTTACTTTAAGTACCCAGGGCATCATTGACTAGCTTAAGAGTGACCTCTACAAAAGAAAAAGGTAGAAAAGGCTAATCATATATATAACGTCCATAAAAAATTATTGATACCTTGAATAATCTCTGATTGACTCATTAATTTGGGCAACTCCTATAAAGTGTCTAAGGGGTAATCCTAAATGTAAGTTCCTTCCCATGTTACTTATTTCACAAGTCACTGTGATTGTCTTATTAAAGGCTTAACCACCCTGAATGGGGCATAAGGAAACTTTGATCATTTTACTTTAGCTTATCAAATGGGAAGTAATCAGGTAAGGAGGGACGAGCATGGACACATCCTTTTTAGGTTCCTCCCTAACACCCTCTTGCTCCCTCCCTCAAAAAACCAAGTTGGTATAAATTATGGTCTATAGGAGTCCAACCATATGATTTCGACACTCGGTGACCTCATTAAGAGCCTTATGTTTATTCAATTTTTAGCCCTTCTAACTTCTCTTATAAACTTGGAATGTGTGGAATTATTTTATAGAAGTATTGAAAATTAACTCTCTCCCAAAGGTGCATACCCTTTTTCTTTAGTCCTAAATCATGCACACTAGATCAAATGGTTTCAAATTCATCAATTATATACTTGTGTAAGAAATCTCCCTGCACTTCCCTATACAACTTGGTTACACTCTACTTAAGGGAGGGGTTATATAGTTTTATTTTCTTTACGTAAATGTCATACATGTATCTTATTTTTTAAAAAAACAAAGGGTATGATATATATAATTAGGATTAGGTACTAGATTTACCATTTAAAGAAAAAGTGAAGTAGGGCAGTTCTTAAATGAGCCCAAATCGTCGAGAACACATATTTGGACAATATACCTTAACTCCCTAGTGGATCCACTAAGGTGTTGACAAGGAGATCTCAAGATATGAAAGCACTTGGCTAGGAAATTACCCATTTTCAACACTATCAACAAAAGTAAACATAACCCAAGATGGCCCAAATGATGTCCGGCAAAAAGGGATACATACCTTATTCTTTATTTTCCTTATGGTATAAAAGAATTCAATTAACTTCCTTATGTCATAAGGATTTTATGTTTTTTGTCTTAAGAAAATGACCATAAGTGGGGTAGTCCTTGGTCAAGAATGATAACTCATGAAATTATGGAAAATTTGCCATTACCCAAAGTTGTACTATCCACAAGGGACCATGCAATTAGTTGAAGGAACCAGGATCTGAAGCATCAAAGAATGAATGAATGTCTTGGTATATATTAGCCATAAGGTAAAAGCTAAATACATATTATTCTCCTCAGGAAAATGCTATAGCAAGTTAAAGGCTTTCTTTAGTAACTTTCATCAAAGCCATACAAAAAAAATGTACATGTTTAGCTAATAGATTAGAAGGCAATGGCTCCCCAGGTTTAATATGAAGGATGGGATCTTAGTTGTTTTAGTAAAAGTTTTTGTAAGAGATCATTTTTAAAAAAGGAGATTTCAGAGTCGGTGTAAAGATCAAGGGTTGGATCAATAGGCTTACCTAAGATAGAGACCCTAGTAAGGTCAATAATGTCAAACAAGTTAATGAATGTCATCCCAAAGCTAAAAGTAAATACATTGCTTTAGAGAGAAAAAAAAAAGAAAGAAGAGATGACAAAAAGAGTTTTCTATTTATAGAAATATGGGCAATTGAGAGCTCAAAAAGCCTATCAATAATATTTACAATCTAGATACTAGAAAATTGATCCTTAAAATGGTCATATCAGTCCACAAAATACCTAGAAAAGTCGATTAGGAACCTATTCATGTTATAGCTATTCTATTAAAAGCAAGTATTAAAGATCCAGTACCAAAGAGGGTTAGTGGTAATATATAGAAATTTAAGATATTTTGTCGGCTGATTACTACAATTAGGACCAATTATGTAACCTTAAGTATAAGGTATGAGTTTTTAGGTATAAACCTCCTCATTCTATTTTAACTCCTCAAAAACATTATTGGGATCAGCCTCGATTGATTTCTTCTTTGACTTATTCCTGATTATAAGGAGAATATAGTTTGAAAAAGATTTATATATACTGGGGCTTAGAAAAGAAAAGAGAGAAACCAAGAAATAAATAGAGAAATGAAAAACTAAACAAATTTGAGATAAGAAAACTTATCTGGAATGGATAAAAGACTTCAAAAATTGAAAGAGCTCTTGAGATAATTTAAGAGTAACAATTTTCAACAATTAAGTAAACAAATGAAAGTAACTTTTGAGTTTTATATAAAGAAGAAAAAAGGATGCTATTAAAGTGTGAGATTTCAATTTCCAACATAGATTGGTACTGAAAATTGAAGAAGGCGAGAACTAACAAGATGAGGTGATTCAAGTTCCCTAAGTCCCAAGTGTTAGTTTCAATATTTGACAAGTTGTCAAGGGATCGCCCCAAGAGTAGGTTACTTTGGCAAGGTAGCCTTTGGCCACAACATATTGTGCGGCCTCGCCCATAACCCGCGGGATTTTGTAGTATACCTACGAGTTTATGGCTTGAGTAAACCGACCACTAAGGGCCAGATTGTGCATGGCGTCGTGGTTGTGGATAAGTCCCACATTTGTACACCCACATGTGTCAGTTGGTGTGCACATTTTTGTGTAAAGTGTTCAGAGTCGCTGCCTAATCTTTAAGAAAAATGGTTTTTCCATGGTAATTAAGAAACCAATTTTGATTAAACCAATTTCGATTAACTCCATTTTAAGAAAACTTGATTGTTTTTTCCCAATTTAGAAAAGGTTTATCCCTCGAACCAAAGTTAAGTTTGGGGATTCGTGATCTGATAAAAATATTTTTTTCCATTTTAACAACTTTTGGCTTAAGAAAATATGATTTTGGTTAAATTTTGGTTTTTGTGTCTGCATGGCATACCATGTGATGCATGAACAAGTATTATCACGGTAATAATGATGCATGAACATGGCATAATATGCATGACAATCACATAAAGCAGTAAAAGAAAAAAGGAAATCAAGGGTCCTTCCTCTAGCCCACTTCAAGTCCTAGGAAAGGCACACATCCCCAAAGAAACTAGTAAATTACATCATAAAATAAACAAATGATAGGGGATCCCTCTCCAGTCTTTAGATTTGGGAGAGACATGCATTCCCCAATAGAAATCCATAATTGAAATAGAAATAATGTAAAATAATTGAAAATACAATAGATCGGACAAACAATGATAACATAAATAACAAGATAACAATAAAAGGGAAAATAAATAAAAAGGATTTTTTTGGAGTTGAAGCCGTTAGAAGGCTTGTCGGTGTATCCCATGGAATGGGAATCAAACCCTATGTCATTCTCCCTTTTCACAAAGGTTGGGTGTTATTCTGATAACAAAGTGGGTGGTTTGGTTTGGTTGATTTAGAAGCTAATTCATTTTAGTTTCATAAAAGGAATTAACCAATAAGTTTTTAATCAAATTGGATTTTGATTAAGAAAAATGATTTCTTGATTAAGTGAATTTACTTAATAGATTTTAGGGCTTTAATAATTCAGTTTATTTCAAAAAAGTGATTTTCATAATAAAAGCTGCCAATTGAAATTTAGGGTTTAATTCAAAGATGAAAAGGGAAAGTAAATATTGTACCCAATTTACCTTTTGTTTGCAGGATTTCTGGAGCGGTTTGTCAAAAGGCTTGATGAAACCATAACTAGTCTTCATCGAGTTTGGAGAGGACTGGTTCACATCTGCTTCAGCTAGTGTGTTGAAAACTGAACTACTAGACTAATAGGAACTGTTGAAAAAGAGAATCGCTCGGTGAAAATCCAGTGTATTAGGATCAGTTTTAAGTGAATTATAGTGTTTAGGAGGTGTTTGGAGGCATAAAAGGTTTGAAAATTTGTCTAAAAAAGTGAACCCTAAAATAGTTTTGAAAGTCTAAATTTATTGAAAATCATACCAGAAACCCTAAGAATCAAAACGCGTGCATTTTGGCCTAGACGTGTGCGTTTAGCTTAAACGCTTGCATTTTAGGCCCGGTGACTGGGCTTGATTTTTTGAGTCCATATTGATTCAATTCATGTTTTCAAGGTCCGTTGAAGGTCCAATTTGAGCATGATTTGAACCATTAGACTCGTATTAATGGGCTAGATTTAATGGTGCAAAACATAGGGTTCATAGTGTCCCCTCTTAACAGTCTCATTTTATGGAAAACGTGACTGATAAGTGTGAGCGTAATT
>CAOJBK015497164.1:0-16754 GCA_948294925.1 Codiaeum variegatum
AAATACCGGACCAGTAAATTGACAGTCAGTGATTTTCTAAACTGCTGGCTTCCAAGCAATGGAATTGGGGTGGGGTGGGTGCGCGCTGAGGGTGGCCATTGCCCTCTCTATTGTCCAAAATACAAAAACTTTAGGTGTAAAATCATTAAAAAAATTGTTGTATATAGTATTTGACCCCCTAAATTATACGTATTACCGAGAAATTTGCCCCAATAGGAAATTTTTTTTGGCTCTGCCACTGATTCGAAGAATGTCAATTTCGATCTAATCTCAGAAATTAGGATAGCCAACTTACATTATTGGATTCTAGTAGTCAACTAAACAATACCAAATGGCAAAACCAGCCACTCTTATAGCTAAAATCTTAAGTTTCATCAAACAGTCCTATTAGAATATGTAACTGCTGTGTTTCTCTACACATGTACTTGACTTTTCCTATAAATTCAAAAACTAATACAAACAAATCTCAATAAAGATCATGACTTGGAGGTCCAGCATTCAGAATTCAAGAAACCCAATTCAAATTTCCCAATTCAATTCAAGTAAAGCAACAAGCTTTCTTCAAAAAACACAAAAATAATGGAAAAATAAAAGAACCCAATTCAATATTTCCCAATTCAATTCAAGTAAAGCAACAAGCTTTTTTCAAAAAAACACAAAAATCATGGAAAAATAAAAGAACCCAATTCAATATTTCCCAATTAAATTCAAACAAAGCAACAAACTTTCTTCAGAAAACACAAAAAACATGGGAAAATAAAAGAACCCAATTCAAATTTTCCCAATTCAATCAAATAAAGCAACGAACTTTCTTTAAAAAAACAAAAATCATTGAAAAATAAAAGAACCCAATTCAATTCAAGTAAAGCAACAACTTTTTTCAAAAATCATGGAAAAATAAAAGAACCCATAAACAAAAAGAACCAAACCAACCTCTAAAAATCTAGCTTCTTGCTCGAGTCTCTTAAGCTCAGCTTGTAACCTATGCTTTCCTCTAGTATCAGTAGCAGATGCTAATGAATTGACTCGTTGAGTTAACGGACCAGAAGAAGAATCAGACCTATCTGATTGCATCTCAACAAACCAACAAAAAGCCCCGACCTTTTTGGACAAAATTGGGAATCAGAAGGAAATTAAGGTTGACCCAATGGACCCCATGTACCAGAAAACTAACTACTGAGTTCCATTAAAGCACAAAACAAAAGGGATCTTGAAGAGAGATTGATAGTTGAGGGGGCTGAGGGGTTTTGTTATTTGTTTGGCCTTTTGTGTGTGTCTGCTTTTGAAAATGAATAGAAAGAGAAACAAAAGTTTTATTCTTTTGGAGTGCTGTTTGAAAGGTGGAGCTCTTTTTTTTTTTTTTTGTTATCTCATTTTGTGTGTATCTTTTTTTGTCTCTTTTTTGTGCTCATTGGGTTTCTGCTTTCTAAAGCTTTTGCTCCAATGTCTATTGCTGGTCCAGACTGTCACTGGCAAAGTTGAAATTCTACTGTAATTTTTTTTGCCAAAAAAATTCTACTGTAATTATAGGGGTTTAGACGTGGTGTTAAAATTCAGTGAATTTGTTGCAGTGTTTGAAATTTAAAATCATATCTTCAAAAAAAATCATAAAATGTAATGTAAATTACAGTAGAATGCCTAATGTTTAACTAAATTAATATTTTCATTGCCAATATTTCTTAAAATTTGAATGAGATACTTTAGTGTTAACCGTTAATTTAGACAAATATTATCATTCTTGTTGTAATTTATCCTAAAATATAAGATATTTGAATAAATACAAAGTATATGAACTTAGAATGATTGCATGAAGAAGGATGAGTGTTACAATCCAACACATTTATGGATTCTTCTTCAAATTTGAATGGTGATTCTTCATCCAATTCAATTATGCATAACAATTATTTTATTACTATGCCCAAGCCAATACTAAGGGATTCCGTCAAGGCAAAACAGTTTTTTCTATTATTTTTAAATAAGAAAACTTTACTTATCAAATGTAATTCACTTTAAAAATATAACAAGTTGAGGAGGAAGTTTATAGTTGTCTTCTCTTTAAAAAAAATTGGATTAACTTTAATTCACTCATCAAATTGGAAAAATGGTAAATTTAATGGTAATATACCTTTTGTGTTGTAACACCCAACAAATTATGATTGGAAAAAGAATAAAAGGATTTGATGGTAATACCTATAACAACAATGTATATATATTTTTTTCGGAACTCATTCCTTAAGAACTCTAAAGTTAAGCGTGCTTGAATTAAAACAATTTAAGGATAACTCTAAAGTTAAGGGAGCTTCGTTGTTTTTGGGCTTGATTAGAGCAACAGAGGTGAAGGTTTTGAATTGAATCAAAACCACATATCTTTGTCCCTAGAGAGAAGGTCTTGAGGTGGAGAGTTGATTAGGAGCGGTGGTCGTTCGTATGAGTTCTTGATTCAAGCAGAGACCTACCCCAGAATAGTCATTGTCGTGAGTCTCTTTCAAGCAACCTGATAGTTATTGAGTCAGTGAAGTCGACTTTGTTCTCGACCTTTTTTTTATCCTGTTACTCTGAGTTGTTTCATTTCTGCAGGAAATTGCTTTAGTTCATTTTTTTACATCCTCTATAAGCAGTCACCGAAAATTTGAAGCCTCGTTGTCTCTCTTCTAACCGCCACTGATATGGGTTCGTATTATTATGGTTCGGGGCTAACCAGAACTATGTCTTGTGTTAACTACTTCTCTGAAGCCCCAAACCCTCACCAGCTTTACTATACCAACCCTCAGGGTTTGGATCCTTGATGGAGACGTCTGTCTCTGACACTCACCAACCCAGTCACATCACAGTCCAATCTGTGGTACTACCTAACCTATCCAACGCCAACACATGTCCCTCCACAGGAACCCATTCCTTATAAATACCTCATATAAGGTAATTTTGACATTCATACTTAGAGAGCTCTATTTTCACTTTCTACAGTCTAATTGACTTGAGCGTCGAAGGGTTTACGCTCCTGACCATTCTTTGAGTGCATATTAGCTCAATTCCGACAGGAGACTCCTATTTCAATCTCAGGGCAACTCAACCCCTATCAATTGACGCCATATATGGAAACACCAAGTTCTCACTCTCTTTCTCTGAGAATTATCACATTGATAATTCTTTATTCCTTCATTTCTTTTATGTTTCCTAGAACTTGCACTTGAAAGGCTCTCTAACATGGATTCTACCCATGATGAAACCCACAATAGAGATGGTGACAGCCCACCACCTCCTATTAGTAGAACCCAACTGACAAATAAACCCACAACTCCTGCCTCAGCAGCTTGGAGTAATTTAGCTACCTCTCTACAAGCTCTCTAAACTATAATAGGGCAAGTTCAAGGGCCCAGCACCTCAACTATTGCTCCACAACCCCCACTATACTCAACTACTTCAGAACTTGTCACTACCCTACAAGGAATAGTCACTAATCTTCTACCATTAATCCCACAACTCCAACAAACCCAAACACCTAATCCACCCACCAACAGTGAGTAGAAGACTCAATTTCAACACTCTCACTGGAGTAAAAGGGAGGGAGATACCAACTGTAAGACCCACAGAAGCAGGAAGGGTTAGGTCGATAATAGAAGTCCCTAGAGGGAGAGATAGGGTGGAGGGTGAGGGAAGAATAGAGGGAAATAACAATAGAGATGAAATGGGGGACATGCTTGCAGTTAATGAGGCCAAACATAGTAGAAGGAACGATGATGGAAAGAGTCAATCCCATAGAGCCTCAGAGAGTAGGCGAAGGTTGTTAGCCTCAAAATATACTAACAAATAGCGACCGTAAGTATATGGGCTATAGCAATATAGGATGAGAACCGGAGGTCATATCCCCAAGGAACAACTTATCGTGCTAAACTTTAATCAATTTGTTTCTTTAAGAACAAGTAAAAATAAAAGAGACTTTGATTTGAAATTGGAAAAAGTAAATAAACAAGTAAATTAAAAAGCAAGTAATGAATATAAATATGCAATGTTATGAATGTGTCTAGAGAAATTAACAATCCATTGTCTATCCTTTATGATTTCAAACTATAAATTCTATTATTTAGGTTTAAAAATCTAAGGTTTAGTGCAATCACTCAACTAGAGCTTATTCTAGTCTAGCTAACGCATTCATAGAAGTAATCTAGAGAAAACATGCTTCAATTAAAAGGATTTAAGACTAAAACTTATGAAACCAATTCTTTTTAGAATCTTAATTGAATAATTCTAGTTTAGACTTTCACTCTCGCTCCATCACACGAACCTTAATTAAACTAATTAGTGATCAAGCAATTATTTATAATCATTAATTCAATTCAATCAAGAAAAATTTTAACCTAATAATAAAATTCATAATAATTCAATCATATCAAGACTATTTCATGCTTCAATCTCTAGACAAACATGAATTTAGTTCATGATTGATTTAGAACACAACAATGTCACCATAATTCTAAGAGAAATCATGCTTAATACCCTTAATGTAAAGAAAATCCAAAATTAAAGCAATTAAGTTAAGAATAAAGCCTCAATTAAAAGTAGAAAAATCCAATCTCCATGGATAAATTCATTTCAATCTTCAACAAGAACCAAATTGATGAAAAACTAAACAAAAACAATGAAAACAGAAAATTATGAAAAAAACTCTAAATGAAATTCTCTTAATTTTGATGATAAGGATGATGTTGAAGGTGTGTAAGGATGCGTGTGTCCAATCCTTTAATAAAATTGTTTAAATAAAGAAACAAGTCATCTCGATGTTGGAAACCTTAATATGAATTCAAGTTGAATTATGATTAGACTTTAGATTGGAAAAATCCAGATTTCTCGCTAAAATGCAAAAACGCATGGCCTGCTTATAAACATGCACAACTTGTGCGGTCCAATCTTCCGCCAAGTGCAATTTATCTATTACAAAGCTCCCCCCATCCAAATATTCGCATGGGGGTACGCACAGCTCAGTCTTCAGTCTTCAATCCACACGGCCCATACGGTTGTATGAAATTTTAAACTCTAAAATTTATTTAGTACAGAGATTGGCTCGACCTAATGGCTCAATTTGCATGGTCGTGCCTTGGTCTGTGCAACAACATTCTTCTATAATTTTATTTATCAATTCCTCAACTCATTCAAGAATTTTGTTTATTGATCAAATAACTCCTTAAGTCCTGAATTTCTCTAAAACACATTTAACAAACTCATTAAATTCAATTTATGGGAAAAAATATACCTAAATGTAAAGAAAAAAATAAGTAAGATTTTATACAAAACAAAGGCACTCTCATAGGCATGAACATAGAAGAGGAGGAGATAGGGATCAGGAACCCTTAAGCCATCAAAGTTCTAAGGCTGTTTTGAGAGATTAAGTGAGAAGATGCTGGGAAGAAATAGCAGGCACCAGGACTGGTCACAGAAGAGATCTCACCTTCAACATAAAATCCCCATTCACAAAGAGGATTGTTGAATTCCAAATGTTTGAAAAATTCAAAGAGCCCCAAATGACAAAGTATGATGGAAGTCAAGACCTGAAGGCTCATGTGCTGGAGTATAAACATCTAGTGGAGTTGCAAACCACCGGAGAAAAGGCACTTTACCAAGCCTTCAGGAGCACATTAGAGGGGGGGCAGTTTTGAAATGGTATGGTGGATTGCCAGAGGGAAGCATAGATTCATTTTAAAGTATGGTGAGCTTGTTCTTAAAGAGGTTCTCTCCAGCATTCAGATCCCTACACTCACATGAGCCTTGGAGTAAGTTGAGCAGGGTCTAGAGGAGTCATTGAGGGATTTCATTGCTAGATTCAATAGGAAAACACTGAAAGTGACTGACATATATGAACCTCGAGCTATAAAAGCTCTTCAAAAATGCACAACCTATCGGGATTACTTCAAGGCATTAGTTTGAGGCTACCCCAAAACATTGAATGAGGCTATGGCAATAGCATAAGAGTATATCAAGCAAGATGATACTTTTAGAGAAAATGGATTTTATAAGAAGAGAATACTAAAAGAAAGGGGATCATCTCAAAAGAAGGGAAGGAAGGAAGATACCCCTTCAAGAGTCAGAAGATTAGGTTCGAAACAAGGCTCCCAGCCCATGCAGTAAGAAACACTCTAAAGGGAGAAGTTCGACCCCTCTAAATTCACCCCACTAAATGTCAGGATAGAGGTGGTATTTGCATGCTTTCAAGACAAAGAGATATGGAGAAGGCCTAAACCCATTAACAAAGATCCAAACAAGAGAGATAAGTCACAATGGTGCAGATTTCACAACACCCATTGGCATACTACTGATAAATGTTGCTCACTCTTTGAAGAAATTAAGAGGCTAATCCAGTAGGGATATTTGAAGAACTATATAAAAAAGGATAACAAAGCAAGCCCGACCAACCAATTGCAAGAAATACCCTTAGAGGATGGAGTAGTGGGGGACATACACTTCCTTATAGAAGGCCCATATGAGATCCCTATGGGCAAAAGGAAGGAAAAGGAGGTGTTGCAAAACCATGAGCCCTCTGAGTTCTCCTTTTACAATGGTTCTCAACAATTAGTAGGAGGTTCAACTAGTAAACTCACCAAAAAGGCCAAAGCAATGGAAATTATAGTAGTAGTGGCCAACTTTAAAGTTCGCAGAATATTTATGGATATAGGTAGTTTGGTGAACCTGTTATCCTATAAAGCCTTCATTCAGATGGGCATAGAGGACTCCTAGATACAACCCATAGAAATCCTAGTCCGAACTTTAGATAAGGCCTTCATACCAACAATGGGCACTATCGAATTGCCAGTAATAGTGGGGAAGGTCCCGAAGGCTGTAGCAGTCATGGAATTCTTCGTGGTCACCAAATTGCCTATGTCCAATACTGTGCTATTGGGAAGGCCACTGTTGCGAAACCTAGATTCCTCAGTGAGTATCTGAAGATGAAGGCTAACCATACCCCTTTTTTATGGCACAAACTTCCATGTTTATGGAGATGTGGTCCCAAGAGCAACTATACATATAGTGAGGAAGAGAAAGGTGGTGTCCCTTAAGTTGGAAGAAGTGAACATGATAGAAGCAGCCCCTCAGAGAGTTCAAGAAGAGACCAAAGGAGAATCCATGCAAGAGCTTGGGGCATTTAAGATAGCTGGAGATGACCGAACCTTGCATATCAATGCCACTTTGGTTAAAGAGGAAAAGAGTTCTGAAGAGAGTTTTTAGTAAACATCTCCCAAACCTTCGCATGGGTCTCTTCAGACATGCCAGGGTAGAACGAGAGATTATCACACATAAACTCCATATAAATTTCATGAGTAAACCTATCAAGCAGAATAAGAGATGCTTCGAAGCTGAAAGGCAAGCTTTCATTCATGAGGAAGTGGAGAAACTGACCAAGGAAGGTTTCATTAGAGAAGTGTTGTACCTAGACTGGCTAGATAATGTAGTGCTAGTCAAGAAAGCTAATGGCAGCTATTGATTCGTATCCATTTCCTATGATGGACAAGGTGGTGGATTCGACAGCAGGATGCAGATATCTCTCACTATTGGATGTAAAACAACATTATCATCATATTAAAATGGAATAGGAGATGAGGAGAATACATCATTCATTACAGAGAAGGGAACTTATTGTTATGTGCCCATGCCTTTTAGATTAAAGAATTCTGGGGGAACATACCAAAGGCTGGTCAACAAAGTGTCCAAAGAGCAACTGGGTAGAAATTTGAAAGCCTATATGGATGATATGGTTGTGAAGAGTATGAGCTTTCAACAACTTATGGAGGACCTGAAATAAGTATTCAAAGTAATGAATTTCTATGTGATAAAGTTGAACCCAGATAAGTGTGCGTTCTTCTTTCATAGGGGTAAATTCCTAGGCTACCAGGTCAACAAAAAGGGCATTAAGCTGAACCCAGATAAGGTTTGAGATATACTAGAAATGATCCCCCCTTGAAGTGTAAAAGAAGTCCAAAATCTCACAGGAAGATTGGTGGCCTTGAGCAGATTCATTTCTAAGTTTGGGAAGAAATATCTTTCATTCTTCAAGAAATTGAGAAGGAGTGCATCTTTTGAGTGGATAGACGATTGTCAGCAAGTGATGGATGATTTGAAGGCCTTTTTGGCTTCAAACAGGTTTTTATCAAACCCCTCCAGGGGGAGGAGCTCATTGTATACCTTTCAAATTCACCTTATATAGTTAGTTCAGTGCTGGTAAGAGAATAGGAAGGCCTATAAAAATAAGTGTATTACTTCAACAAGGTCTTATAGGGAGCAAATTTGAACTACAGTCCCCTAGAGAAGTTGGTGTATGCTTTGGTACTCTCCTGCAGGAAGTTTAAAGTGTTTATAGAAGCACATCAGGGAGTGGTGGTCACATATAAGCCCTTGTAAAAAGTCTTGCACAAGATCTCAAGGAAGATGTTGTGTTGGGAAGTAGAGTTGGGAGGATATGTCCTAGAATACAGGACCAAGCCTTAAAAAACTTTATCTCAGAATGTTCATTCCTACCAGATACATTGACAGGAAGAGAGCTAGAAGACAAAGCCGAGGGGCTACCCCTAAAGGTCAAGTGGGAACTATATGTAGATGGAGCCAGTGGTAAAGTAGCCAGCGAAGTCGGAGTGGTTTTGAAGAATGAAAGTGGAGTGTTGATAGAGTTTGCCCTAAAGCTTGAATTCAACACAACAGACAACACAACTAAATATAAGGCCCTTCTTCAAGGCCTCTTAGTGGCTGAGCATCTATATATGGAGGTGTTGCACATTTGCAATGATTCATAGCTGGTATTGGGACATATGGAAGGACTGTATAAAGCTAGACATCTAGACATGATAAAGTATTTAAAGAAAACATACCTACAACTAAAAAATATGAAGGAAAGTGGCATAGACATAGAGTTCAGGAAGATTCCTCGAGGGGTGAACAGTAGGGCTGACAGCCTCAATAAGCTCGCAGTAGCTCATCTCGTAGACATTCCAAGCAAAGTGTTCTTCGGGGTTCTCTCCTAACCCAGCACAGAAGATCCTGAAGGTGTAATGGCAATAGAATCAGAACCCTATTAGACTGACTTAGTGAAGGATTACTAGAGGAGGGAAAGCTCCCTAAAGACCCAAAGCTAGCTAAGAAGATTAAATGAAGGAGCTTAAACTTTTTTGTGCACAATGGAATTCTCTACAAGCAAACATTCTCCTTATTATGGCTCAGATATTTAACTCTTGCAAAAGCAGAATATGTGTTAAATGAGATGTAGGAGGGTGCATGTGGGATGCATGTAGGAGGAAAAACTCTTGCTACAAAAGCCATTAGACAGGGGTATTATTGGTCGAACATGAAAAAAGATGCAATGAAGCTAATTAGAAGATGCCAGACATGCCAAAGGTTTGTTAGCCTCAGCAAAGTCCTAGCAGGAGAGAAAATAACAATCTATGGTCCATGGCTCTTTGCTAAATGGGGGATGGACATAGTGGGGCCCTTCTTGGTGACTACAGGACAAAAGGAGTTCCTACTGGTTACGGTAGAATATTTCACTACATGGGTTGAGGCTGAAGTCTTGGCAACCATCACAGCTGAGAGTGTGGTGAAGTTCCTATGGAAAAACAACATTTTCAAGTTTGGAGTACCCCACCACATAGTCACCGACAATGGTAAGTAATTTGGTAATGCAAAAATGAGAGATTTTTGCGAAGGCCTCAACATAAAGTAGCATTTTTCTTCTATTTTACACCCTCAGTCAAATGGGAAAACCAAGTTCACCAACTGAACCATCCTCCAAAGGCTGAAGCAAAGGCTCGAAGGGTGTGGAAGGAATTGGACAGACCCCAAGAGAACCAACAAATGAGACACCTTTCGCCCTAATCTTTGGAACCGAAGCAGGCCTCCCGGTAGATCTGGGAATGCCCAATGGAAGAGTCCATTACTGTGATGATGAAGAAAATGAGAAATCTAGAAGAATTGACCTAGATCTGTTAGAGGAACCGAGAGAGCAAGTCTCAATGAGAATAGCAGCTTATAAAAATAGGGTTTCCAATTACTTCAACTAGAAGGTAAGAAGAAGAGTGTTCCAAATAGGAGATCTTATGATGAGAAGCTTGGAGGCCACAGGAAAAAGAGAAGGGACTAGAAAAATAGCTCTAAATATGGAAGGTCCATTCATCATTGAACAAGTCATTGGTCCAACAACTTACAAGCTACGAACCCTGGAAAATAAGGAACTGCCTCACATGTGGAATGTACAACACTTGAAATTGTACTACTCTTAACAAGAAATAAAATGCAATATTTTCCTTGTCAATGTTTGAGAGAATGAATCTAAGCCCACCTATACTGGTGAAAGACCCTCCAAAGGGGCACCAAAACATCGACGAGCCGAGGCACCGAGACAGCTAGACTGGCAAAAGACCCTCCAATGGGGGGCACCAAGACCTCGACAAGCCAAGTCACAAAGCCCAACTTGACTAACAAAAGACCCTTCAAGATGAACACTAAGACCTTAACGAGTCGAGGCACCAAGCCCGACTTGATTGGCAAAAGACCCTCTAAGGGGGACACCAAGGCCTCGACAAACATAAGCACAAAACATAACCCCAATTGGCCAGAAGTCTCTAGAGGTGAATACTAGAGCTTAGTAAGGGGATGTTTGATAACCCTACTTATTTTCATTCAGCACTTAAAATTAAAATTTTCAGCACTTAATGAAATTAAGTCCATTTGATAACTTTGACATAAATGTTTAAATTAAGCAAAAAAAACTACTTAAAATGATAAGTTAAAACTTTTAACTTAAAATTTATGCTGAACAGAATAAGTTATTAGATTTTTAGATATTTTTATAATTTAATTAATATATCACTTATTTTATTAAGTATTTAAAATTCAACACTTAATTTTCAGTTTTATCAAATGCCACCTAAAGCAAAACATCAAGTTAGGCTTGTCTAATTGAAATAACCTCAATAAAACATAAAGTGAACTATATGAAGAATGCCATATTTTTTTAGAAATAAACGAGGATACAAACAACCATAGCCAAAGAGAAGTAAATTGAGAAGAGAATGAACACAAAATATAAGAGAAATTATATTACTATATGAAAAGGATAATTACAAAACGGTCTCAAAGAAACCAAAGATAAAAAAATACAAGTTATAAGCTACTAGATACAGCAAAATCAAGCGACCTAAGACTTAGGGGCCTTTGGGAGTTAGTTTATTGACCTTGATCTTGGAGAATCGTATTAATAGGAAGATGGTCATCTGGATCCTAATAAGGGACTGTTACTGAACTGCTGGAAGGGGGACCCCCAAGCTTGTCGTAAATTACCAATATACAATCCGGGAATGAAAGGTTTGAAGGGTCCAGACTATCAAGGTACTCGAACAGTTGAATGTCTGGCACCACTTCTTTGTAAGGTAAAAGCACGAACTGGTTCTTGGCCTTAGGGAACTTTGTGAGCACAACTTCCAAGGCCTGAGTATACTTAGTCTATACCACTCTAGACAACTTCAGCGCTATGCCAAACCTTGGAGAAACGAGACTCAGAAAAACTTCCGGACTTCGTTATTGAGAATCTGAGGCAGTTTATCAGTCAGGGCCTCCAACTTTCTAGAAACGATGTCCGCCACTTCGCTGGAGTTCTTGGCTTCGTGAGACATCTTCTATAGTCTATCCTTGAACCCTTAGTTCTCACCCTCCAAGCCTTCCACCTTCCACCTTAAGAACTCGACATCAGACTCCGGCTTCTTGTGTTTTTCTTGAAGAGATTCCAACTCAACGAGGTGATTCTTCAACATCACCTCTTTCTTAGCTAGAGCTTTATCCTTCTCATTGAATTCCTTTTTAAGGTGAGCTACCTCTTTATCTAGCAAAGACATCAGGGTCCGACCATCTCCAAGATCCGTTGGCAACCCCTCAATATGAGCATCAAGCTCCTACAGTGCAAAGCTAGAACAAGAGAAGAATAAGGATAGGCAAAATAATAAAAACATAAAAAGAAGATTAAGAAGAAGAGAAAAGAGAAAGAGAAGAAAGGAAGAAAATACAACACACAAAAAGTACCTTCAAAGTATGGGGTATTTTCTTGAGGGTAATGTTAAGGCCTTGAGGGCCTGAAGAGCCATCTCTAGTCAAATGCATAGGAAGCTCCATCAACAGTCCTGTGGAGAGAGTTCCCCCCCATAGGTAGAGGGGATAGGGAGATTCTCTCCATAGACGTCTATATACTCTTTTCCAGCCAGATTGGAAACCTTAACAACCCCCTGATCCTCGACACCGGTACCTCCAGCTGGCAAAGAACTAACCCCACCTTTAAGAGTAGAGACTTCAGTAGTAGGGGGCACCTCCCTCAAAATATCCTCCAGCATAAGAGGGGTTGAAGAAGGATCAACTTTAGGGATCGATGGGTCCAGTTGAGAAGTAGCCTGAAGACACTGGATGAGCCTCACCAGAGACTCTATAGCCCTTTGAGCTCCTAAAGTCTCCATTAGCTTCCTTATGTTTAGCGATTTAGGTAGCATAGAAGTCAAATGGGCATTAGTTTTAGCCCCTTCTACAGAATGCTTTACACCAACCTCAGATGCCTCAACCTTTGAAAATAAAACTAATCAATAAAAACAAACATCAAGGGAAATAATAAGGAAAAGAAGAAAAGGACCTTAAACCTACCTAGTGAATCCCTGTCTAAAATGAACAAGTGAGGTCTATACCTCTTAGTTGAATGCTTTATGTGAGTGCCCCTCCTCTCCTTAAGTGGTTCGGGATGTATGGTTTGGAGAGAAAGGACAGTGAATACAGGCCTCCTCCTATGCCACTCCTCAGCTAACCTCTGAATCACCTCGTGCAAAGGAGAAGAGGAAGTAGAAGGGGGAGGGGAGGAATCGAAAGAAGAAGAGGAATAAGTTGAAGTCTCGAGAAACATACCTGTGAACAATCGATCCTAAGCCTACTCAGGGCCTTTGCTCATTGTAACTCGAGGAGCAAAGGGTCCCTCACAAGTTGCTGGAGGCACTGAAGCCTATTTTAAGGAGGCAGCTAAGTCCTTCACAGCTTGAATGGCCTTAGCGATGTCTATAGAAGTTAAGGAACTCCATTGAGCCAAGTTATCAACAACACTGGAGGGTTGGAGCAAATGAAAATTCTTATACTGGTCAGTCAACATAGCTCCATTGCAAACCACATGGATGTGCTGACAATACTGGTTCATCAGTTTGTTGAACAAACTTTGGGAAATGGTTATGGACTCGAGGAAATCCAGCACCTGACTGTGTACCTTGGCGAACCCTGGGTGGCTCTACACCAATCTATCTACTAAGTCACTTTGCACCTCCAGATTATGGTGCCTCTACTTACCCCTCCCCCTCATAAGGGATCAGTCTCGACCTGAACTCGGGAACCGTTGCTTCCTTCGGCCCCTTATGAAGCTTCTTGAAAATTTTCCCTCTGTTTCTTGTTAGGGGGCATGAAATTTTGGCCTCGACACACTAGTCCCCTTGAAATCTAGCACCATAGCGCCTACTAGCTGGGAGAACTAGCCAGCCTCAATTGAGCCCCTCTTTCGGGCTAAAGGCACCTCGACAATTTCATCCTCCTCATCAAACCAGTTCCTTCATTTAGATATCTTCAGCATCCCCACCTTTACAACCCACCACTTGGGCCACCTCCTCTCCACCTTAAGCAGTAGCAACAATAATAGTTGTAGGGTCTCTCACTGAAGAAGAATCAAGACCCTCCTTCCCATCTCTAAAATTCTTCAAGTACCAATACATTTCAACTTCAATGTTCCAGTTGTGAGAATTTACAGCTGTATAGTACTCCTCATTCGTTCACATCCTCAATAGCCCCGTTTGAAGACAACGTATCAACAGGAAGTTCTTGTTGTTGACAGCTTCAAGGTGCAAGTTGGTTAGGGAATGCAAGCCATTCATTTAAACAACTAAATTGTTTAAAGTGTTCTTAGCCTTCCCCTCAGGCAATAGCACTGTAAATCACATCATATCAATATAAGATCATAAAAAAAAAAGAGAGAGAATTAAAAGAGAAGAGGTATAACTTCAGTTATCTGAAGATCGACGGATGTTTAAAGGTCGGGTGTAAGACCCATCTGGCTTAAGAACAAAAGAGCACTCCAACATAGACACCCTATCAAACTCGTGACCACAAGAGGCCAAAATCCAAATGGCGTCGGCATACACAGCAGACAAACCCTTCTCGAACTTCTCCACATTGGGCTTCCCCCTATAGGTCCTAGGGAACCCTAAACCCTACCTACCCCTATTTAAAAGGCTTGATGCCTTCAATAGAGAAAAATTTGTTCTTTCAGTCATCAACCCTGTTATCCTTGTTGCCGAATAGAGAACGCAAGGCCTTCTTCTATAAACAGTACAAGTATGCGTCGGTGGATGAACAAATGTTGAAAAAGCATGAAACATCTTGGCTGATGGGTTGTTAATCCCTAGAGTGAAACACACGACCTCGAAACAATGGATGTCAGCCACAGAGTTGGAGGTGATCATCATAGAATTCATTTGGAAATAGTAAAAAATTTTACAGAAAAAAAGAGAAGGAAACAATAACCCTCAGATCATGTGGTCAAAGAACCATACATAATTTTTGGGCCCTTTGACCACTTCTACCTAAGTATTTGTAAAGAAGATTTGTCATCAGTGGTGGGTGTGTTGACCTTAATATGCTTATCCATGGCATCAATGTTCTTTTAGAAGGCACCAAACCCAAACTTCATAGATATTACCCTCTTCTTGTGTGGTCGTACTGTGTTGTTCAGATAGGAGGGAGTATCATCAGCATTACTTTATTTCTTGGCCTTTTCAAGCTCAACATCAACTTTCTTTCCTTTTGAGGCAACCATTTTTTGGTTAGAATGAAGAGAAGTTGAAAAGATTAAGGAATAAGAAAGGAAGAATGGGTAAAGAAATGAGAGAATCGAGAACATAAGGAAAGCAAAAACAGAAGCAGCCAAAGGAAGAAAAAGAAGGCGATGAGCTTTTATAAACTCACAAAGGTGCATTAACTCTCAAAATGGCATGACAATTGGAAGTCCGTAACTACCCAGCCTCTCATTAGTAACCATAATGACACCCGACCATTTCGACACGTGGCATAAGAAGAGCAGTGGTAATAAAGGTGCCATTTATGGAAGCACGTAACGGTCTAATCTATATCAGATGAAGAGACACATCTGTCAACCAAAGGTCATATCATGACAGCTTGGAAGGGACACAACCCCTTCGCATCCCTCCATTTGAATTTTGAAATTCAAAATCACCCGCTCAAGACAAGTATTTTCTACCAGGTTCAGCTAACTCCTCTCCCATACTCTTTGAACTTTGCAGACTTCGCCTATTGATACTTTAAGGGACTATTGATATGGGTTCGTATTATTATGGTTCTGGGTCAACCAGGATTATGGCTTATGTTAACTACTTCTTTGAAGCCCCAAACCCATACCAGCTTTACTATGCCAACCCTCAGGGTTCAGATGCTTGACGGAGATGTCGGTCTCTAACATTCACCAACCCTAGTCATATCATAGTCTCATTCGTGGTACTTTCTAACCTACCTAATACTGACATCTATCCCTGTAATAGCAACCCATTCCTTATAAATACCTCCAGAATACCTCATACAAAGTGACTTCGACATTCCTACCTAGAGAGTTTTATTTCCACTTTCTATAGTCTAATTGACTTAAGCATAGGAATATTTACGTTGGACATCGATCCAGCTACTCCTGACCATTCTCTGAGTGTAGATTAGCTCAATTCTGACAGAAGACTCCTATTTTAACCTCAGGGCAACTGAACCTCTATCAGTCGTCGATGAAAGTCAGCAAGAAGAAAAATCATGATAAGACATCTATTGTAGGCCTAAAAATCATTATGTATATGGGTCTAGAGTCCAATTGTTTAAACCCATTTCAAGGTTTAATTATCATGGACTAGTTTAAGTCATTTTTTTCCAGTTTTTTCCCTCTTTCCTAGCAGCTTGTAAGTTGTAATGGTGTAATCAAGGGTTTTTTTCTTTTGAATGAAATCATCATATTGGAAGAAAAAAATAAGTCTAATAAAGAGCGTGTAGTGCACGGAACAGCTAGAAGAGTAGAAGTGGGTGGAGGGAGCCAAGGGTTAACACGTGGAAATCCATTTCGAAAAGGGTAGCACATCGTTGTCCCGTCTAGGCTAGGGATGGCAAAATTGGCCCGCCCCGTCCCGATCCGAACGGGATGAATTTTTTAATAGTTTACAGGGTTATGGGATGAGTTTGGGTTAATCCGGTATAAAAAAATACCAGGACAGGTCGGAGTCGAATTTTGGTTCTCCTCGTTTCGTAACCTGATCCGACCCGGCCCGATTCTATATATATTTTTAAACTATAAATTTAAAATATTTTATAATTTTTTAATATATTTTATAATTTTATAATTATTTTATTATATAAAAATATTTATTCAAGATGGGACGGGTCAGGACAGACGGGACCGGACGGATTACGGGACGGGAGAAATAAAACCTACCGAATTACGAGACGGATTCGGATTACGGAACGGAAGCACCGGATCGGGGCCGGATTGGGCATAACCCGGCCCCGACGCACTCCATTGCCATCCCTAGTCTAGGCTGCGAATCAGGGACATACGATTTTGTGCTAGAGCAGAACAGTTTATCCTCCACTTTATTTTATTGTTATTATTTTTTTCGCCCTTAATTTATTTTATTGTTATTTAATTTATTTCCTTTTAAAAATATTAT
>CAOJBK015497784.1:0-16872 GCA_948294925.1 Codiaeum variegatum
CTGAGACGAGAAATTAGATACGAAGAAGGCTTATGAAGCAAAGTCTTGCGATATAAAAAAGACTGGTATCTACTAGTGCAAGTAGCTTCATCAAATCCATCAGCAAGAAGTCCACCAAGCAACTTATCATTTGGCTTGCTACTAAATTGTGGTACAACATTTTCAGACCCTGAATTGAAAAAAAAAAAACCCAAAAATGACTTCTAACATTTTCCTTTTGTTTTTGACCTGAAACTATAACTTGAAAATAACTGATACCATAAACAAATTAGGGTTAGGATGAAGATTAAGATTACTCAAACATCCCATTCCAATTTCACTTTCAATTGAATTGACATCAAATAAAGTGCTATTGAATATTCAAACAGCTACAATCTACTGATATTTTTGGGTTTACCATACTGTGTTAGATCTAGATCAAAAGCTAAATCAAATGTTCACTCAATCTCGGATTTAATTGCCTGATTTCTTGCAAAATTAGGGTGAATAAAAATGGAATCTTTATAGTTGAATTTCAAAAGTATCAGTAAACTTTAACATCTAGCAGCAAATAGCTCAAATTTTTATTTTATCTATGATTCAACAAAGTCATCATTTCTTGTTTAGCTAAAATACCCAAAATCCTACAATTTGTGACTACTCATTATCGTTGCAGCTAAAACTAAAATTACTCGAATAAAATGCAACTTCCCGAATGAAAAAAGAAGTTCAAAACAGTGAAGAAACTAACCTAACGATGAGGAAGATGTGACATTTGGTTGGGCGCGGGCGCCATTTTCGAGAACTCTGGCGTCGGCGAAGCCTAAGAATCGATCGGAAGGCGGATGATGGAGGAAGATGGAAAGAGCAAATAAGAGTGGCAAAGCAACCAAACTAGATGCCAAGATCTTGGTGAGCGTGACAGTAGTGGATCCGAATCTCCTGGCTTGGAATAGAGAGAAATGGGACAGGCCTTGATCCGTGTACTTTGACATTGAGAATCGCCTTCTTGTGAATGAATTTAGATCCATTCAATTCCCTGCGTTCATACAGGTTTGGATTCAGAGCTCTGTTTGGTTAAAGAGGGTGAAGTGAAAACTGAAGAGAGGAGGGAGAGTTGAGACAGAGGTTTAAGGTTTTGGACCCAGACAGCGTAATGACAGGTGTATATTCAATCCAATTCATAAATTGCGAATTTAGGATTTTTCAATACAACTCAATCTATGAAAATAAAAAATTCAACGCAATTCAATTCATCATTTTTTAATTTTTTTGTTCTAATTTTATGTTAAATATTATTCTGTTTTTTTTTACTTATAAACTAAATATCAAAATTAAATATAAAATTAAAGATTATATACTCAAATTCTTTAAAAAAAATAATAATAATAAATCACATCCATTTAAACATAAAAAAATTAAAATAATAAATAAAAGATTTATATGATTATATATAAATTGAAAATTTCACTTATAATTTTCTTTTCATATATTATATATATATTTTTAGCTCATATATATAATTTAATTTTATAAATTTACAATTTGTATTTATTAAAGTATTTGAACCATATTTTTATAATAAATTTAAATTTTTTATATATTTTTATAAAAATTCATTTCTTTTATCCCTTATTCATATTAAATTTCTTAATTATATACATACATATATATGAATTACGGATTTTAAAATAAAAAATTTAATCCAACCCATTAAATATGAATTGAAAAAAATATCAATCAATCAAATCCATAATAATTTTAAACAATGTTTTTATTATGAATTTGTGCAGATTAGTTTGGATCGGGCGGGTTTAACGGTTTATGAACACTCCCAAGTGTAGTATAGAAACACAATGTTGGAATCTATTTTAGAATTTTTTTTTTTTAAAAAAAAAATTAAGACAAGCTTTCATTAGCACACTAACGCTATGTATGTATGGATGAAGGGAGATTTAAAAAGAATGGAGAAGAAATTGATTCAGATTTTGTTTGGTATTCATTTTTTAATTAGATAATATATAAGTTAAAATTGATTACATCTCAAATTAGATCGAAAAAAATATCAATTCATCGTGGTGAAAGATAATTGCCTTATTTAATCATTTAAAAATATAACTCGTCCTTATTTCCCTTTATCTAAATAAAATATTATCATTTCTCTTTCATTCTCTTTATTAATTACTCTCTTCATTCTCAAATAAGTGATCATTTTATTTTACGTATCAATGTTTCAAAAATTAATTTATAAAAAAAATTAAAATAATAATATAAAATATATATCAATATGTTCGTCTTAAAAAGTATTTACATAAGATTATTTTTTTAATTATTTATTTTAAAAATAATCAAAAATTAAAATTTATTACTGATAAACATAATAACTACTTATTTGGTAGTAAAAAGAAGTTACATTTAAATTGCCAAACAAAATGAATTGCAATTTTCTTTTTTCCCTTTGTCTCCCTTCCCTTCTCTTTACAACTTCCTTTTCGAAACCATTTTGTTACCGTGCATAGTGTAAAGCATACTATACAAGTAAAGTGCACCTGGACAATACATTTAAAATCAATTCCTCTTTCCACTTAAAAAATTAAATTAGTATCGATTAGTTGGCAAATAGGCTACATCATTAAAATAGTAAACAAAAGCATAAAAAACATTTGTTTCAAAAATAAAAAACATAACAAGTTAATATTCTTCAAATTTTTATGAAATATTTCAAAATATTTTTTTAAAATATGGAAGAAAATATTTAAGTATTAATATGTTAAAGATTAAGAACTCTCTTATAATTTATCCTCAAAATAATTTAATTTGGTTCAAAAATTCAATTATAATTTGTTTATGTCCATCCCTAATATTGGTATTTATATTATGTTATTGGTATTTATAGAAATTTTAAATTTATGATACTTGTTTGTTTTTAAATTATGTTATATAGTTATGACATGATTAATGTTTTTTTTTACATGATTAAGGGTTCACTGATCCAGCCCATATTGAATTAATTTGATTTTATTGGATACAAACCAAATTGGTTTTAAAAACAAATGATACTTGGTTTTGGTGTTGATTGCAAGCAGAAGTTCTAATAGGACATGAATGATATCATACAAAGTATACCAACTGAGAAGAATGTCTTCATCGATGGAAATTAAATGGTCATGTGAGAAGAGACTGAAGTAGATATGAAGAGACTCATTGGACTTTGGCTATGGGAGTAAAAATGATGAGGGGAAGAACATTATTGATTTTGCAATTACTTGTGAGTTACTTTTGAAAAATAAATGCTTCATGAAAAAAGAATATCATTTTATTATATTTAAAAGCGGATATAACAAGAGTCAAATTGACTATTAGCTCACAAGGAAGTCAAAGAGAGCTTTTTGTAAGAATTGCAAACTCATTTCCGAGTGAAACTTTAACAACCCAACATAGGTTGTTAGTGTTGGACTTCAAGATGTTATGGCAAGGTAGGAAGTCGTCAAATACCTATGCTCAATGGATTAAGTGGTGGGAGCTTAGAAGGCAGAAGCGTGAGAAATTCAAAAATAAGCTGTGCAACATAGGATCTTGGAGTTCGCATATGAAAGCTAATGATATGTGGGTATCCATGAGTGAGAAGTTTCCGGAGGTCGGCAAGAAGATCCTAGGGGAGGCTAGAGGTGCTCTATTAAAGAAGGAGGAATGGTGGCGGAACGATACCATCCAAATAACAATCAAGAGTAAATGAGAATGGGATAAGAAATTTCCAAACTATGAAAGTGGGGATGCGTATGAGCAATATAAAATAGCAAAAATAGAAGCAAATAAGGCAGTGAGGCAAGCTAGAGTACAGTTTTATGATATGCAATATGAAACGTTGGGGACGAAAGTAGGGGAGAAGGAAGTCTACAAGTTGGCTAAGATGGGAGAGAGGATATCGTCAGACCTTAACCAAGTTAAGTGTATCAAGTACAATGAGGACAAAATTTTGATCAAGGAGGAAGATGTTAAAGAAAGATGGAGGAGTTACTTCGAAAGCCTCTTCAACGAAAGTTAAGATGGAAGCCAGAAAGTATGGATCATACGACGATTGAGAAAAATGTGAACTACACTAGAAGAATTAGATCCTCCCAAGTTAAAGATGCGTTGAAGAAAATGCAAGCAGGTAAGACATGTGATCCATATGTGATTTCTATTGAAGTGTGAGAATGCTTAGAAGATATGGGGGTGAATTAGTTAACTCAATTATTCAGCAAGATTTTGGTATCCAAAAAGATGCCAAGTGATTGGAGGAGAAGTATTGTAGTTTCAATATTTAATGATAAAGGAGATATTCAAAATTGCTCAAATTATAGAGGGATCAAACTCATGAGTCACACCATGAAGTTATGGGAGAGAGTTGTAGAGCAACATATCCGGAGTTGCACATCTATCAAGGCTAACCAATTTGGCTTTATGCCTGGAAGATCCACTATGAAAGTAATCTTTTTTATTAGAAGCATAATAGAGAAGTATCGAGAGATGAAGAAAGATTTACACATGGTGTTTATCGATCTGAAAAAAGCGTATAATAGAGTGCCACAAGATGTTTTATGGCAGACTCTCGAGCGTAAGAATGTATCAGTTAGATACATCTAGATAATTAATGATATGTATGATGGAGTAGTTAGTAGTGTACGTACGGGCGGAGGTGATACAAGAGACTTCTCTATCACGATCGGATTACATTAAGGTTCAGTTTTAAGCCTTTATCCTTTTTCACTATTGTTATGGATGAATTGACAAAGGGCGTACAAGAGAAAATCTCTTGTTGTATGATATTTACGGATGATATAGTGCTCATAGATGAGACTCAAGAAGGAGTTGAGGGGAAGCTAGAGCAATGGAGAAGTGCATTGGAGACGAAAGACTTCAAAATTAGTCGGAAGAAGACTGAGTATATGCATTGTAAATTTAGTGAAAGTGGTAGGAGGGAGCAGATGGACGTGTGTTTAGAAGGCGTTGCCATATCTAAAAGCACACATTTCATATACTTAGGATCTATCTTGCAAGAGGATGAAGGTTATGAGGAGGATATTGCTCATCGGATCAAAGCGGAGTGGATGAAATGGAGGAGTACTTCCAAAGTATTATGTGATCAAAAGATTCCACATAAATTAAAAGGAAAATTTTATGTGAGACCTGCTATGATATATGAGAGTGAATGTTAGGCTATAAAAATACAACAAGTCTTTAAGCTTACCGTAGTGAAAATGAGGTTGCTAAAATGGATGTGCGACCATACTAGAATGAATAGAGTCTGTAATGAGTATATCAATGATAAGGTCGGAGTTGTTCCTATAGAAGAAAAGTTGAGAGAAAGGAGACTAAAAAGGTTCTTGTATGTGCGACGTAGACCCTTAGAAGCATCTGTTAGAAAATTAGAATACGTTGGAGTAAATGTAAGTAAAAAAGGGAGGGGTAGACCTAAATTTACTTGGAGTAGAGTCATTCAACATGATATAAATTTCTTAAACATTTCTGATAATACGGTTCACGATCACCACGAGTGGAGAAAATGAGATGAGTAGTCATGTTAAAAAAAATCGGTTATAATCTTATCCGACGTCGTTTTTGTTCACTTGCCTGTTTCTAGTTTGCTCAGCTCAACACAGTCTTACGGTTACAGTTAAAGGCCTATCTAGGTAGAAGAGCTCCTGTAACCCTTAGCAACAATGGCGTTGAGACTAGGAACGTTGAAAGCCGCCTCTGCCGCCGACAACGGCGGATGGACGATAGGCTTGCTGAGCTGGGTCCGCATCGCCGCCATTCCTCCTGTGTTGGATGGGTCCCTCAACCATACTATCGCACCTCCACAAATGGTTTTACCCGAGTTCGATCCGAACCCAGATAGCACCAGTGGCAGCTAGAGCAACAATATAGAATTCGGGTTTCCAAGTTTCTCTTTCAGTGGATCCATGGAACTCATGGCCGTTCCTAAAAGGAAGGTAATTGTTCGCTTCATTTCTTACTCTTACAATCAAACATTGGATTGGATTAATTTTGTACTTATTATTCTAATTTATCATTATTGTGCTTACTCTTATGAATAGGGTTTTATTTGTATTTGTATTATGTTAACTAGGGTTGAGGGTTTTAGTTGTTTTGATGTCTTGGGAAGCTATAATTTTGGATTGAATCTACTTGATTTATCTTCAATTCTGGTACTATGATTTCAGTTTTAGAATTTATTCTCAGGTGATACTATGTCAATTTCACCTCCTGATTGCTAATTTCAAAAAAAGAAAAGAAAAGGTTGCTTCTTGCAAATTTTTCTTTATGGCTTGGCTTATTTCATATTTAGTGCTTGATAAGAGGAGGCATTTTATCATGATTGAAGGAAACCGTTTAAATTACTGTTCCTCTGCGTGGGTTATTGCAGCAAGCAGCATATTTAACGTATTGAGAAATTCTAATAGTGGTCATTGCGTTTCCTGAGTGACAGTTTGATTTTGATCATGTGGCTTATGCACAGTTCAGATGCATGATTCTATGACAAGTTTCCCTCTTGCAGCCCTCTGTGACTGTTGCTGTTTGCTGCCTGCTGTTAATTGGTCAATAGAGCTTCCATTATGGACTTTTTTTTTTTTTTCAAATTTTGGGCTGTTTAATGGTACTAGCTTTCATTTTCTGTGAAAAAATGAGTAGTTATATGTATGAAACCATGAAAATTTTGCTTTTTTTTTTGTTTGTAACTGTAATTCTTAATGCTCTGTAAATTATGCAGGTTTCTTCTCACAAGAGAGGCATACGAAATGGACCAAAGGCTTTGAAGCCAACCCTTGTGATTATCCATTGCCGGTAAGGGCCAATTCATTTTGGGAAATCAGTTCACTAGGAAATACTTTTTCTTTTTACTGAGTCTCAATAGTTAGGAGATGTTTGAATCATGGTCTCACAAGGTTTGGGACTAAAATGCACCCATTGTTTCTAAACTTAAAGGTTTGTTACATTGTTGTCCTTAAACATGAATTTGTTACATGAGGTATTCAAATTTCAGTTTCACCTCACTCATTGTCCTCACGGTCAAACTCTGTTAGAATCACTAACGGAATGCTGATCAGGCATGGCACATAGATGCTAATGTGTTAAATTTTTTTTTTTATTACAAAAATATTACCTGCAGTTTTTAATATATGTATTAAACCCTTTTTTTTAAATCTCTTTCTTTCCCTCTCTCTCCCCTTCTATTCTGCAAACCCTAACTGTAAGTCAAGCTCCAAATTATCCATACCCAATTCACAATTCTTCTCTATGATACCAAAGTCCGATTCGTTAAGCGAATCAGAATCCAATTCTTCTTTATACCTTAACCGATTCACCAATTCCTTAGTTTCTAAATTTTGGAGAAATGGTTATCGCTTGGTGAATTTCTGGAGGTGGAAGGGAGGTTTGGTGATGGAGTTTTATATAGTAATGTCGATGGATGAGATTGAGGGTAGAATTTATTTTTAAAAAATTTTTTTGGGAAACTTTTCTTGAAACAGAGGTGGGCATAAACCATTTTTTTTCCCAATGATTAATGGGTGGGCATGTAATTGAGTGTTCTTTATTTTTTTTTTAATTTGTTGGCTTTTATTTTTCTCCCTTTAATCTGCCGGGCATGTAAATTTGTTTTTTTTCTTCAATGATGAAGGGCTGGGCATGGTCTTTAATAATGTTTAACAGTGAGATGAAGTGCTAGAGAGATAGAAGAGAATTGGGGAAGAGAGAAAAAACAATTTAAGGTTTAATATTTGTGTATTTATAAAAAATCCAGGTAATTTTTTTAATGAATTAAAATAAAATTTACCACATCAGTATTTATGTGGTGAGCCTTATCAGCATTCCGTCAGTGATTCTAACAGAGTTTGACAGTAAGAACAATGGGCGAGATTAAATTGAAGTTGGAATACCACGTTATAACAAATTGAAGTTTTAAGAACAACGGTTTAACAAACCACTAATTATAGGGATAATGAATGCATTTTAACCCAATGTATGATTTATGATAAAGTTTCCGAGGAAGAACAAATGATTTCAAAAATTTCAAGGTGCATAAGAAATTTGTGTTAGTATTTGTTTTTCGAAGTCAGGTTAACTACAACATTGTTTTCTTTCTTCCGTATTTTAGTTTTATTAGCGATTTGCTGAGGGCATTGCTTTATTCCTCCTTTCATGTTGTTTTTCTTTTCCTGATTAGAAGTGGTCCGTTGAAAATGATTAAATTAAATTAAAACAGTGTCTTTCATAAGAAATACTTGTGAAATGGAGCAACTTCGTTTCAACCAGTTATCTGATTTTCACATTAATCAAGTAGGTTTTCATCATTAATTTGAAAGGCATTAAAAATCCCTTAATTAGTGTTTCCAAAATTCAGGAATTGTATTATCTGATTGATCCATCCCCTTGAAAGTATGTTAATTCCTCAGTATATAATTATTTAGTTTCAGGAGTTGTGGTAGAATTAAGCTACCACATTTCTACTGTTGCAGTGGTGATAGAGAAAAGACATGCGAGCAAAATAATTAACCAAGCAGCTTTCAATTGTCTGCCTCCTGAGATTAGTGAAACTATAGAGCTCCATTTCTAGGTTTTCTTATTTACGAACGAAGCTTAATCTTATTGTAGCAATTTGAATTGATTTTTTCACTATGATGTTGATAGTTTTGTTTGTAGACTTTTGTTAATAATTTCCTTTTCCTTACTCATCAAGACGTAGGCAACAGATTGGGTTCAATTCCCATCGCCCCATCCACTTTTAGGATTGACTCTAACGGGGGACAACCCTCTTTTGAAATCGATCCAACTAAGTTCGAGCTCTATAAGGGGATGTTTGGTTCCAACAAATGAGAATGAAATGAAATGATAATTCATATCATGGAAGTATGATTGAGAATTTTGGAGAGTAGGATAGGAGGGAGATTTCATAGGTTTGGGGAGGAGTTTGATTCCATCTAGAATCAAACTCTATATCAAAAAAGTCCAACCAAACATTGGAATAAAATGAACTCCATTCCATTTCAACTATCTCAACCAAACATCTCCTAAGTTTGTTCATACTGGAATCAAAATACAATTCTGCTCATTTTGGTTGGTTTACACGCCTACTAGAATTAATTTTTGATCGATTCATATGATAAAAAAACAATTACCGATCTAGAAAATGAACTGTCAGCATTTTGGATTTGTGTGTGGCGGTTTGAGAATCTTTAGTTAGCAAAGGTTAGCATAGCAGTCAATGTAGCAGTAATCCTCAGATAATGGTTCTCAGTTACATATTGCTCAAATTATACCTTTTTTTTTTCTTTCCTAAGCTGCTCCAATTCAACACTTTTTCGAAGTTATATAATAGGTTTTAGTTATTATACATATTTGTAAGCAGGCAAGGAAATACCTTTTACAAGTTTTTCTATTCTATCTTACACTATTTGGATAATAAATTCAGATTTAATTTATAATCTCTATTAAAGAAATTATTTAAAAAAGAAAGTAATGTAATTTTTTAAAATTAAAATATGAAAATTAAAAATACAAAAATTTAAATTAAATCATTAAAGTTTTGGAAGCTGATGTACATATTACGTAGCATGTATGACACATGGCGGTGATCTTGGTGATGCAAATGTCGAAAACAATCGTCATAAGATTTTGACAAACCATACAAAAACAAAATCTTTTTATATATTTCCACCGTTATAAAATAAAACATCATCATATTTATTAATTATAAGATTTTACTTTCAATTATTTTTAAAATATATAAATAAAAAATTATAAAAAAATAATATTATAAAAATATTTTTTGATATCAACATATTGATATATATTTTATATTATAATTTAAAATATTTTTTTTATAAATTAATTTTTAAAATATTAATAAAAAAATAAAATGACCATTTATTTAACAATAGAAAGAATACAAAAGACATGAATTCATACTATAAAATCCAAAACGGACCACGTGATCCATTTTCAACTAGCTTTGGTTATGTTTATATCATCTAGAAGACAAGACATCGAAATAATTTTAAACTACAAGAGTTAGTGAATTGATTCATTCAAATATTGTAAATATACGAAAATCACTCAAAATCAATTCAATATAAATCAAGGTTGATTTTATATCATTCAACTCATCATGCCTGTCAACCTTATTGAGTTTCTATATATTATATAGGATCAATAAGCCATTCTATTGACCGAGAGTGTCACTAAAGATTATAAAAGGTACAAATGTATCCAAATTTTTAGCAAAAAAAAAAAGTCATTAAAGTCCTTTATTAAAAAAATATAGTAAAAAAATATATATTTATGTATCTCTATGTTAAAGATATTATACAATTACATTACAAAATGAATAAAAAAATATATGAGGATAAGTGTAATAATATTAAAAATATAAAGTCTCACTAGTTATTAGCATAATTTTTATATAAAAATAAATTATAATATAATTTTTTTAATGGCATATTTTTTTTTATTTGTATATATTAAAATTATATAACTTAAGATAGTTCACAATATTTATATTTTTTTTAAAAGTATTATTAATATGTCGATTTATGGTACCACTATTTTCAAAATTTTAGGTCCATATTTGTTAAAAGTTGATGGATTATTCCCACAAATAATACTTTTTTTTTTCTTTTAGCAGAGTTTGTTTTATCGATACACATTTAGTATAAGTATCAAATAGTTTTAAATTTGATACTACATTACTCTACTTAACTTCAATAATGATTTACTCAATAATGGGAGATGTAAAAGGGCGAGGGGAGAGTTGTGAACTGGCCATGCCGTCGTTTCTTTCAATTACATTTTATCTGTACGGATACGTATACCTCTCCACCGAAAATAATTAATACGTGTTTTGGATCGTTCCGCTTCTAATTTTAATTTACTTTACGTTCTTTTGAGCAAATATTGTCAAATTTCTCGTCTCATTCTCGTTTTGATTGCTTGTCAGTTCAGGCTCCCGGTGCTCCTTGTAACACCTGATTATTTTTCAAAACTAACTCAAGTGAGCGAGCGTATAATAGAGCAATGAGAGCAGGATTTTGTTGGCAAATTTCTCCAAGCTCACACACAAGCTTTAATGGCGGTTCTCATGTTGAATCTCTGAGATTCACATTCGGATTTAATCATGTTCTCTCTATAAAACACAGAAAGGTATTTACATTTTCTACCCTCTTGCTTAATTTTTTTTTTTGTTTCTATGTTCCTGAAATTATTGTATTTTTCTTTTGTTTTGTTAATTTTGTGTAAATTACTTATGCTAATAGCAATGCTCATTTCACTTTGTTGATATTGATTAGTGATGCTAGGTGTGCTTCCATCTAGCTCAAATGAAACTCCTCCGGCTTGTTCAAGTCTACCTGCAAAGTCGAGAAAGGATCCGGACGGTCAAGTAAGTTTGTTTCTATAGAAGAGTTGAAAAATTCATCACTTACCTTAAGGCGCTTTGAAGACTATTTATAAGGTTGAGTTCCTGTAGTTAGAACAATTGTCCGTTTTGGATAAGCTACCAGGCACACTCGATGAGACTGTGATATGACCGGAGCTGTCTCTATTATATGTCCAAATTTCAAAGGCTATCAGGCCAAACTTCTTGAAGGCTCAAGATTCGGAGAGTGACTGGCACACTTGCAAGGTTCGGACTGATATAAAATCATATTTATGTAGAGCCGTATCAATTAGTATTCTTTATAAGCATTAACAAAATTAGCATGAATTTTAACTAATTAATCTTTTTTTTTTTAATTTTGAAAATTTGATTTCTAATGGTATAGCAAAGACAGAAAGATGAAGTTTTGTAAAGAGTTTAAGAAACAAAAAGTACCAGAATGGATAGAATCTTATATGGATTTTAATGGGCATAAAAGAATTTTAAGAGAAATCTTACAATACAAGCAAAGCAGGCAACCCACAACATCAATAAGAGCAGCTTTACACAATAGATTAGCAAAGCACAGAGAGTTTAAAGAGTTAGACCTACAATCCACAATTAGAATAGGGGATTTTGAGGATCAAGTTGTAATTGATGTTAGTACATTAAACCAAGACCAAAATGGTGGTTGTGGAGAGTTGTACAAGACTGATTTTTTAAAGAAATCTGAAGATGGGACTGAAATTGAAGTAATGTTTTTTGAGAAACTTGATGAGGAGTTGAACAAGGTTAACAAATTTTATAAGGATAAGGTTGAGGAGATGATGCAGGAAGCTTCTTTGCTCAACCAACAAATGGATATCTTCATTGCTTTGCGGATTAAGGTCGAAAAACTTGTTTTTGAAGCTGCCAATTTGGGGAGAAGTTCTTCTGATCACATTGTTGCTGAGAACCGCTCGAGTGAAATTAGTCCTGGAAGAGCTGCTAGGAGTTCAGGTTAGATTTGAATATTTTCTTGCTTGCTATTTTTGTTTCTCAGTTTGAATCCTTGACTATGCTGGAGTGTGTATTGTATTGAGATCGATACTGATTTCTCAAAATATATCATTTTAGATGATGTTGGCAAAGTAGTTTGGGTGTTTTATTTTGTTATTTATTGTTTATGGCAAGTGAAATTCTACTTAAATACAAAATTTTAGGACCTCTAATCAACTTTTTCTAATTAATTCGTTTGTCAATGACACCTGGAATAACAATGCCTGATAGACTCGAGCACGCAATCGATTGGCTACTGGCTGGATTTATGATTTATGAGTTAATGGTGTGATTAAGACTTAATTTACCAGAAAAGATGTACTCATTCTGTCTCTGAAGAATGGAGATCTGGTTCTCCCTATATTTTTTCTTATTGATCACCTTATGTGCAGGAATGGAGAATATGAATGCCGGACTAGGAATTGAAATGAGGAATGGTGGTCAGCAATTGGAGTCTGCTCAAACATGCAACGGTAATGCAGTTCTGATATAGGCATAATAAGACATAATATTTCTTTCTTTTTCCAACTTAGGAAGCTATTTTAATTTTTAGACCAATTTTCAGGGAGTACATGGAATCAACCATTGACAGTACAGAAGTTAATGAAGTTCAAGCCACTCATTGTGGTAGTTTTTGCCAAGAGACGGTGAATGAACATGAACAAGAACTAGAACAAGAGTACCTCAAAATACTCGAGCGCATCAAGATTAAAAATACACTTGCATCTCCAATACAACTATAAAAGGAATTTTCATGAATTCAAAGGAAGCAGGGCTGAGTTTCAACAAAGAAGAGCTGAGGAAAGTTGAAGAATGACTTAGATTTGTATTCATCGAATTCTACCAGAAGCTTCGTCTTATAAAGCACTACAGGTGACTGCTATTGCACAATTTTTATGTGTTCTGCTTCAGAAATATGTTCTTGTTTCTGATCTTATTGAATTGCTATGTTTTCATTGTCTATCAAATGGTTGAATCAGTTATATGAACCTTGCAGCATTTTCCAAGATCATGAAAAAATAAGAAAAGGTCAGACTTTCACTTGAATGCTTCTTTAGAATCTTGAAATATATACCATAAATATGTTGGACCGACACAAAACAGAATAGGCTTTCTTTTCTCATTCTTCTGTTTTTTTAGCACATCAAAAAATATATTTTGATTGGATTGCTTCAGATTACAGGTCCTGCTCTAGTTCTTAATCACTTTCTTGACTAATGCAGATCACATCAAGGAGCGCAGCCAGATCATACATGAAAATAGTGGATAACTCCTACCTTGGCAGCTCCGATGAGGTGCCTGAAAAATTCTTGTTTACAAGGCACTTGATCTTTATTACATTGTTTGTCACTGTATTTTCCTGGTAAATAAGTTAATTGTCTCTGCACTTTTTTAGGTGGGTGAACTACTTCAAAGGGTGGAAACTGCCTTTATCAAGCATTTCTCAAACTCAAATCGCAGGAAAGGGATGAAGTCATTGAGGCCAAAGTATAAAAGAGAAAAGCATAGTGTAACATTCTTTTCAGGCAAGTTGTGTTTGAAACTGACAGCTATCGCTGACATTCTTGAAGGTAACAATTTCTTTGTTGATGTTGTCAGGATTTTTCTCTGGATGCTCAGTTGCATTATTGATATCTATTGTCTTGAGACTACATGCTCGGAAATTGTCAGTGAAGAGGGAAGGGATCTCGTATGTGGTCACTATTTTCCCACTTTACAGGCTAGAGGAAACCATGGGCGTAAATAAAACTTCTTGATTAATAGAATACTTCCAATTCATTCATTCAGTTTTTGTTTTCCATGAAAACCATTTAGTTTGATTGCAGCTTATTTGGCTATATTGTCCTACATATGCTCATGTATGGGGTCAACGTTTACTTCTGGAGGCGTTACAAGGTCAATTATCCATTTATATTTGGTTTCAAGCAAGGTACAGAGCTAGGCCATCTAGAAGTTTTCATGCTAAGCAGTGGCCTAGCAGTGCTTGCCCTAGCCAGTTTCTGGGCAAATTTACACCTGGATTCAGGATCTCAAGAATCAAAATGCAAGACAATCATTGAAATGTTTCCTTCGGGGGTTGCTGTAAGGTTCTAGAACTTACCAACGTTCCATTACTAGATATGCTTTACATGCCATATACTGAACAAATTGTTGCCACACAGCAACATTTCAGTTTTTTACTGGTTTTGTTGTGCATAAATATGTATGAGATAAAGCTTAACTAACTTAATTTGCATGCAGGTGGTTCTGGTCATACTCGTCTGCCCTTTTGACATCATATACCGTTCAAGCCATTTCTTCTTCATTTGGTGTTTGTCATTGTATTTTTGCACCACTATAGTATTTGAAAAAAAAAAATCAACATAAAACAACAGAATGATATAATTGCATTTGATAACTTTCTTGACAATTTGCATTTGCAGGTAACCCTTCCTGATTTTTTCTTGGCAGACCATCTTACCAGCCAGGTTTTCACCATATCCTTGGTTGAGGCGACGAGATGAAAAAACAAGCATTTTAATTTTGATTGATACCGTTTGACTTCAGGTACAGGCCATAAGGAGTTTTGAGTTGTACATTTGCTACTTTGGTTGGGGAGAGTACTCTAGCAGAGAAAGCAGGTGTACTGGTGTCTACAATGCCTTTTATTTTATTGTTGCTGTTATACCATACTGGCTTCTGTTTCTACAAGTGGCATCCAGGAACATGCCTTTAGAGTCCATGTTTTTAATCTATCTGTTTGTTATACAATATATTATTAGTTCAATTTTGACTTCTAATTTTATATGATTTGATAAATTTTCAGTATAAATTTTGATTAATTATCTAGATTATGTTATTTTACTATGTTTAATTTATTTAGATTTATTTGATATTGTTTTGATATTTTTAAACCGGTACACTTACTCTCTTCTGATATCTATTATCAGGGCCTCGCCGTGAGGACCATCACGATATTGAGTGCATTGTTGTTATCACGCATCATTTATTATTGTTGACTTGCATAAGAGCATTTGCATTGAAATATCAGTATATTATGTTATGATAGCACGCTTACCTTTTTTTGGCCTTTGGTGGTGTGAAGTATCACCACCCAGTTGTACGGCACCGAATTTTCTATTTATGTTATATAAATTATTTATTTATTGAATTTATTATTTTTATACAAATTTTACTACATTAGCATGTTTAAATAGATAAACGAATTGCAAAATTATTTTTACGTCTGCCTATTCTTATTTTGTTGTGTACTGTAATTATCAATCACTGAGCTTTAGCTCAACCTACATTTTTTCTGTCTATTATTGGTTTTCATATAAGTAGTATTATGTAGCTGGTTTGAGTTTTTTTTGCTTCTGGAGAAATTTTCAGTTGGATCCGTTGCTGTTGGTATAACCCGACTTTGTTGTTCGTTCGGGCATACATTTATTTTTATTGGATGTTATTCTTTTGTTTCTTTCCTTGAGTTTTAGTAATTGTCAGGCTCCGTAGTTTACTTTTGAGAATGGATTTTATACTTAGAAATTATTGTTTTGAACTTTATTTTATTCAATAAGAAATTTGTTTATTCTATTTGGTTATATTTATCTGTTAGGCTTGTGTAGATTAGTTAATAGTTTATGCGTCGATCATGATTTGGGGTTGGGTCGTGACACTACTCCCCCCTCCAGACTCTCCCCTTCTTTCCTCATCTCCCCTATGCCCATCTCCTGTACTATTTAGGTTGAAACACCTATTCTTTCTCCTTCCTTTAGCACCTTCTGGGTCTCTAAGGGGATTAAGGTTTTGTGATGGAGTATTTTCAAGGGTTTTCACAGCCTGGAGTAGGGCGGTTAAGAGTTGGACAGTTTGAGGTAAGGTGGCTTGTTAGTTGGTATGGGTGATTGGAGTGGAAGATTGTGCACCAGTTTGTGTTGGTGCTACGGGTGATACTTGGATGAGAAAACTTTGTAGGATTTGAGTTGGTGTCAAGTTTCTGGCGTAGGTACTATAATGGTAGGGTTTGGTGGGTTTAGAGAGGTGCTGACTACATTACCAGGAGGTATTTGGGTATTATCTATAGGTTTTTTCTCCATATTATCTCTCATTCTTAAACATGAATTTACAACTTCTGATTGAGAAAAAAAATATGAATTTCTAGGTGAAAGAACTACCTTAAGAACTCGGGTGAATAAGAAAAATGATTCTCATAGATAGCGCCAATTGAAGGGTCTGAACCTAATTAATGATATTGAATTCTCAAAGCACTACTGGGTCTGAATCTAGTGGGCTTTGGTTTAGTGGCCTGCAATTACAGAAGGACTGGTTAGAGGGGGTCAGACGAGTTGCCTAGTAGTGAGCCTCCGACGGTAAAGTCAGTTGGTGATTATGGAGAATAATTTATCTCAAGTGTGTTCTTAAGAGTTAATGAGAAAAAAAAAGAAGGAGAAGAAGAAATTGAACATACTTTATCTCTTGAG
>CAOJBK015497792.1:0-14976 GCA_948294925.1 Codiaeum variegatum
CAATTGCATTACTAGTGTGTTTTTTATTTATGTTGTTTAAACTTTACTAGAGATAGATGGTTTAAACCTAGAACACTCAAGAGTTTAATAGGATTATTGTGTCTGCTAGAGATAGATTCACAAACTCCTAGGGTTCACATAATTTTCATTAGATCTTCATGCTGTTTCTAATTGAATAAGATTGAGAAGAGATTCCTTCTTATTCCTTAGAATTAGGGGTTTAATTGCTTAAGAAAGATTTAAACCTAGACTCGATGAAAATTCTCACTTAATGATTGATTTATTTATTCATTGATGTGTTGATTTACCATGCAATTTGAGTAATACGATTCGAAATCTAGGTAGATGCTTAAAAAATCCATTTTAGTTTCCAAATTTGATTTGCAAGTTTCTCTGAATTTTGTTGAGTCTTTGTTAGTTTAATTTTCTAGTTCATAAAATCCACAATTATTGTTGGATAGACAATAGATTAGGAGACTGAGTTGGTGTTTGATTGAACAAATCGCAAAGAAATTCCCTTGGGAGAACGATACCAGGACTTACCAGTTTTTATTACTTGATACGACTCCATGCACTTGTAGGTGTCAAAGCTGAGCATAATATTATTTATACAACAGAAAAAGTCAACTCAAAAAATAGACATCAAGGAGAAAAGGAGGGGGTGAGAAATCGGTAGGGGGTTTAAACAGAGTTCTAATATCTTATAAATACTCAAGGCGACCCATTGATGGTGATATACATCTTTCATCCTAACGTACCATGAATTGTAATCTAGACTCATTAATGGCCAAGTCCTAGTCATGGGTGATTTAGTCCAGCAAGTCACGAGACATAGGGATTTGTACCTAGGGGGACATGATTCCCCATAAAGGAATTCAGGAAGGGGAAAGTCTATTCTAGTTCAACTTGGCCCTATGGTGTAACCACTAGGGAAAGGAATAATTACCTGGCTCACGATTTCCTCAGATTCTGAGAGATCGCCATGGGCCTCAATCGAATCTACATTGGAAATGCCCTTCTTTGACTTGGTCATTTTTGCTTGAAAAGCTGCACGAATAAATAGGTTAAAATCATTGCCGAAAAAAGATATATCCTAAACTGATAAGAGAAACAATAAAGCAAAGTGAGCAAATTAGAAAACTTACTAGAGTAAAAATTGATGATAGATGCTAGGAATGATAATCAGAAGTTTTTGTGAAGATGAGTTGGAAGAAATTGAAAGTAATCATATATACCTAATTTAATGAATAATCTTTATGCTTCCTAATATGGGAGTTCTGATGCCAAAATTGAGCAAGAAAGAAGTTGAAGTTTCATTCGACAGAAAGGTTTACAAGACCAGCTTAGTAACTAAGAATCAGGGATATAGATTTGCATCTCACGCAGAGTAGTTTGGTTGCAATACTCTCGGCAAGGGATGCAAGGGACATTGTTAACACCAAACCTGAGAACTGGGTAGATTGGCTCTCAGAGGAATTGGGCTTGGGCCCAGGAGCCATAAACGGACAGATACAATCCCTAGGAAAATCATTAGCAAGGCCTAGTTAGAGGGAGTCGACCCATAGCGAGGTGAAGGGTATACAAGCAATAGCTTGGGCCTATCGATAGAAGCTCACCGAATCAAAGACTGAGGGAGTGGAAACAGATGAGTCTAGGCCTAGGCCTTTAACCTCTAGGTAAAGAGAAGTTCCCATGACCATAGAGAGGGAACCTATATAAAGAAAGAGAGATTCGAGAGTAGGAGATCACCATCATCAATTATCAATAAACCATAATGTTGTTCAAGAAATTTTAGTATAGCATTTCCTGATCTTTGTTGATCACAACTGTTTGTCCGGATTAGAGTGACAATAAGCCTATATCTCTATCGTAATCAGATTAGTTGACGGCACCGGCTTAGATACCACACTCCACTCCATCGGATCAGGAATCCCCAATGACAGCACAACCTATATCTGGAGTAATAGTTCCACTCAGAGCTCCAAGAGTAAGAGCAGACGGCGAGGCCATCACTACCCCCAGGAGAAATTATCAAAGCTTAGGTTTATCTTTTTGTATATTCCCTGGCTTTGTTTACTTTTAAGCTTTATTGAATCACTCTATACTGATTATACTATTTGGACTACAAAATTTGATAAATAGTATTAAATTTGGATTGAATACCTTATACTTGGATTATATCATACTCGCATCGGACAAAAATGGAGACCCATAAAAACTTGTTTCATCGGACTAGGAGTAGACCGATATATCCTAACTCGAGTGCCCTTAACAGCTCGGGATTCAAATTCTATCGCGAACAATAGTAAAAGTAAAATACAAACTATTTAAAGATTTTTAGTTGAGCTTTTTGAATTTTTAAGTAAGAAAATTGAGAATTTATGGAATAAAAAAATTATAGAGGATGAGTTAGACAAGAATATGAAACAATTGTAACATTTGGTTAAGTTTTGGATTTCTCTTGCTATTTTTTCATGGTAATGTGTGAATTGAGTTTGTAGTGATAAAATGAACGGTAATAAAAACGACAGTGAAGAGACGATGGTGAAGATCTCATGATAGAGAGTTTTAATCAGAGAGAGAATGGTGAGATGATGAATTTTAAATATGGGTTCTACATAAAAAAAGAGAGAGGAGAATGATGAAATTTAAGTTTCGTAAGACCACATTTTCAGACTTAACAATTATTTTTTCTCTGTTAATTAGTATGTTAATTAGAGAGCTTATACTTAATTTAAAAATCTATGCTAAATTGAAACATAAGTAAGAATAAGAGAGTTTATATACACCTTATATAAAACGTTAGGTGTTAAAATGAGACAAAAATAGGAATAAGAATTTATATACATCTTAAATAAAACATTAGGTACTAAAATATATCTTAGCCCGATTAGAAACATACTCATAATTTTCTTTTTTGAAAAAAAAAATTAAAATATTAAATTTATGGATTTTTCTATTTATATTTTCTTTCATTTCTCATCTCTTTCATGTTAATTTTATAAATTATTTTGTATTAATACGTTCTGCTTTCATGTCATTTTTTGTTTCTGATGTGGGATTCAGATTCTTAAAAATCCTAATCGGAAATAATATTGAAAATCAATAACATGTTTTTTTTGTTTTGATAGAAGAGATAGGAAAATCAATAACATGTTAACTTCATTTGCTGTGAAAGTTAACAATTGCTTGAGAAACTAGAGATCCTACTCTAATATTATTCCCAATTCATATGTTTATTTTTCGGATAAAGTGTAAATTAATTAATACTTTTTATTGAAGAATTAAAAATTATGATAATTATAACCGAATCTTGATATTTGATTAAATTAATATTTTTATCCCTCTATTTTGTCAAACATATAAAATAATCCTTATAGTTTGAAAATTATTAACAATTAATTCCTTATATCCAAATAGTGTAAAATATTCCAATATATTCTATTAGAATTAATGGATTATTATAAAATATTAGATTAATTATAATTATAGTGTCTAAATTTTTCAATTTTTATGAATGTAGTGTTCCAATTTTTTTTATTTCAATTTAATGTCTCAACTTTTTAAAAAATATCAATTTAATATTTTTGATGACCTGAATGCCACATCAGACTTTTTTTTAATATTAATTCACTTTATTAACCTTCTAATAATTCATTAGTATTCTAATTTATTATTAAAAAATAATAAAAAATATTATACCCAAATAAAACTTGTTCTCTCATTTTTAATTTGAAATTTTCTAATTTTTATTATTTTTTAATAATTAATTAAAATATTAATAAATTATTAGAAGATTAATAAAGTTAATTAACATTAAAAAAACTGATGTGGGATTCAAGCCATCCAAAAATACCAAATTGATACTTTTAAAAAAGTTGAGATACTAAATTGAAAAAAAAATTGAGATACCATATTAGTAAAAATTAAAAGTTTAGACCACAAAATTATAATTAATCCTAAAATATTTCTAAAAATTTAATGAAATATTTCAAAATGTTCTTCAAATTTTGGATGAATGGACTTAATTGCTAATAAATTTCAAATATAGGGACTATTTTATGGGTTTGACTAAATAGAAGGATGAAAATATTAATTTACTTAAATATTAAGGATTTTATTGTAATTTACCCTAAAATTAATATTGTTGTTTGCACACTATATCTTTCAATTGTTTTTAAAAATGAGAAAATAAAGTTTTACATAAAATTCTAATAGCATTTGTATATTGTTTTATGTTAATTTCAGTTTGCTACGATGGTACCAAATGAGAAATTTTATATAATCCATCAATTTGGAATAAATCTACTGTTTGTCATTTTAAGAAAAGGGTTAGAATTCATGAATTTTGAATCTCTCTTATTTTTCAAAAATTTTTTAGGAAGGATTTTGATATTCCATATAAAATTTTATGCTCTTTATAATGAATGATTGTAGTAATTTTTTTTTTTAAATTCATGGATTCTATCGTTAATTCAAAGAACAAAATTTTTTAAATCAATCTATTATACAATTTGTACACTTTAAATTCAAAATTTTAATAAAACTTATAAATTCTAATTTCCACAATTCATAAATTTATACAACTTTTCAAAACGTATACTATATTTTTATTGAACAAATTTTTTTTATTTAAATTAAAAAAAGTCTAATTCTTCAAATCTCCTAAAAATATACATTTTGTTAGTACAATAAACAGAAGCTTAGTAGTATTGTGGTTAAATAGTTGTGATTTGTTGTAGGTTTATTTATTTGTAAATGATAGTTAGTATTAGTGTTAGCCTGTTGAGGAAAGAGGTGATCTTTAGAGCCACGAACTTTGGATTCTGTTTGTTAGGATTTTCTCTCTCATCATGTGTATTCTATTCCACTTGTCTTTTCTATTACATTCTTCACTAACCTCGTCAAGCTTTCTCTTCAAGCTTCAATGTTGACAAACACATCACTGAATTTGAATGATGATCCTTCCTCTCCATATTACATTCATCACTCAGAGAATAATAACTCAATCATAGTCACTCTAGAATTAACTTCTGCCAATTATGCTTATTGGTGTAGATCTTTCATTCTTGTTGTTTCTATATGGCACTTTCAAGAAACCAGCATCAACTGATAAAGAGTACAGTGCTTGGACCTGATGCAATAATTTGGTAGTAACATATCTTCCACCATAGCCACAACTGTCTTTTACATTGATGATGTACACCAAATCTAGAAAAGGCTTGAAGAGCGGTTCTCTCCAGATGAATCAAGGATCTGCAACCTTTAGCATTAATTGTGTTCCATCACACATGGTTCTAGGTCAGTAGATGCTTATTATACATAGCTCACTGGTATTTGGGAAGAATTGAGAATGTTTAGGTCTTTTCCATACTGTTAAAGTGGAAAGTGCTCAAATGAATGTTTCAAGATCTTTGTTGATACTACACAGAAGGATTTAGTCTTTAGGTTTCTCAATGGTTTGAATGAGGTTTATCAAATAGTTAGATCTCAGGTTATTAACATGAAGCCATTTCATAATCTAGATCAGGCCTACAGTATGGTCTTGAGGGAGGAATCACATAGATCTTTCTTGTTCTAATCACAAAATTTCACTAAAGGGGCAGTTTTGGCAAACAAAAGAAATGCAAATTCCACCAAAGTGTGTTATCATTGTTGCAAGCATGTCCATGTTAAAGAGAATTGTTTCTGTTTAATTGGTTTTCCTTTTGATTTCAAGTTCACTAAATCAGAAACAATGAGTAAGGCTTCACTCATAGGGCCTAAGTTTGTTAATCAAGTCAATATTACTCGTGCTAAAGAAGTTCAACCTAAGACTGATGCTACTGATATTTATGGACCATTATCTAAGCTCAATCTAACTAAGGATCAAGTTCCTAAGCTTATGAATCTACTCAGTGATAACAATGTAGTCTCTTCTATTCCTAATCCTACTTCTTCCATTCATTCTATTAACTATGCAAGTAAAATTGCTTCATTATTTTATGTAGGCAATGGACATCAGCTTAGTTATCTCCTTCACTCAAAGTTCACTTTTGACCTTTACATAGTAGATTCAAGGGCAACAGATCACATAGTTTGTTCTTTGACCTTCTTTGACTCATATGTTGTTGTTCATAATTTTTCTGTTCAATTGCCTAATGGTATGAGTGTTCAAGTCACACATGTTACACTCAATTCACATCTAGTTCTTCACAATGTGTTATTTTTTCCATCATTCACTTTCAATCTCCTTTTAGTTAGTTAGTTACTAATTAATAGACAGCTTTATTTCATTTTGTTTTCTTCCTATTATTATATCTAGTTCCTTTCACCCTAGATGACTGTTGGACTGGCTAAGTAACAACATGGCCTATACTATCTCACCTCTAAGCATACTAGTTCTATCCCTTCATCCATTACATTTATTCCTTCTTCAATTATTTGTGTTGTTTCTGTGGGTACCTAACATCATAGACTAGGTCATCTACCAATAAATAAACTTTCTTCTATTATTCCTAACATCATTTTAGATCCTTCTTATGAATGTATTACTTATCCTTTATCTAAGTAGAAAAGAAATAATTTCCATGTACAACAGTCCAATACCACTACACCTTTTAAGCTTGTGTATGTTCATGTATGGGGTCCTTATTCCCAAAAAGACATATATGGCAATCACTATTTTCTCACAATGGTTAATGACTTTACTAAATCAGTTTGGCTTTATCTCATTAAGCATAAATCTTAAGTATCACACATTTTACTTTAGTTTCATCAATTTGTTCTCACGCAATTTCACATAAATATACAGATAATTAGAATAGACAATGGCTTAGAAATTTCTCTTCCAACTTTCTATACTATTCAAGGTATCATCCATAAAACATCTTGTCCTTACACCTAAATAAAAATGGGATTGTGGAAAGGAAGCATCAATATATTCTCAACATTGTTAGATCCCTTCTCATTCATTCTAGTTCACCAGTAAAATTTTGAGGGGATGCTATCCTCACATTAGTTTATCTCATTAATTGGACACTAACTCCTATTCTTCAAAATAAGTCACCATATGAAATGCTCTTTCATAAACCTCCTAACTATTCTTATTTAAAAGGTTTTAGTTGTCTCAGTTTTGCCCTTAATCTTCAACCTTATAGAAAAAAGTTAGATGATAAAGCCAGGAAATGCTTGTTTATAGGATACACCTCCACAATCAAAGGTTATAAAATGTATGATTTGTCCACTTATGTTTTTTTCATTTCCAGGGATGTCATTTTTCATGAAACTACTTTCCCTTACATTTCTTTTACATCTCTTGATTTTGATCCTTCTTTGTTAGTGCTACCTAATGTACCTTCAGTTTTCCCTTCATCTGATTTTTCTTCCCAACATGTTTTCTCATCTGATTCTTCTCCTTCTACTAATATCACCATTACTGATCCTTCTACTCACCATACTTTCCCTTCTACTGACTATCCACCATAACTTCCATTTGCATCAGAACTTGGTCACATTGTTTCTTCTCCACTTCCTTCTATTTCTGCACCTTTTGCATTACCTGCATCACCTGCACCTCTTAAGAAGAGTACCAGACCTACTAAATTGCCTTCTTACTTATAAGATTTTCATTTACGATTACAAAACACAATCTTCTACAAATTTACTTGTACTTCACACAGTTACCTTCAATCACATCTCACCCTATTCAACATCATATTTCTTACAATCATTTAGATCCTATTGATTCTCATTTTTCTTGCTCTAATTCTACTATTACTGAACCAATAACCTATAAAGAGGCTTGTCAGTCACATCATTGGGTAAAGTCTATAAGGGATGAACTTATAGCCTTAGAGGCTAATCAGACTTGGTCTATAGTTTTTTTACCTATAGGGCACAAGAGCATTAGATGTAAGTGAGTTTTTAAGGTTAAACATTATACTGATGGCTCAATCGAAAGGTAAAAGTCCAAACTTATGGCCAAGGGATACAATCAAAGAGAAGGCTTTGATTACATAGAGGCATTCAGTCCTGTGGTCAAACACACAAAAGTGAGGGTTTTTTTCTTACTATAGCAGCAGCTAAAGGCTAGCATTTAGTGCATCTGGATGTTAATAATGCCTTCCTGAATGGTTATTTAACTGAAGATGTCTAGATGGACATACCAGTAGGTTACTAGATTCAGGGGGAGATTTTAAGAGAATCTAGTAATGGTAAATTAGTTTGTAAATTGCAAAAATCACTATATGGTTTGAAGTAAGCTTCAATGAAGTGGAATGCAAATTTGACTGAGGCATTGTATGAGTTATAGTTTATTCAATCAAAAATAGATTATTCACTGTTTATAAGAACTTCAGAGAAAGGTTTTGTACTTGTATTAGTGTATGTTGATGATATTGCTATGGCTAGTGATAACATGAGTTTGATTGATGAACTTAGAGACAGTTTACATTCACATTTCAAGCTAAAGAGTTTGGGAAATTTAAAGTACTTCTTGGGTCTGGAGTTGGTTAGATTAGAAGAAGGTATCTACTTTAATTGAGAAAATATACACTTAACTTGTTATAAGAATTTAATAATTTAGGAGCTAAACCATCTATTGTTCCACTTGATTCAAATCATAAACTTAAGTATACTTATGAAAATCTTCTTAATAATCCAACTATTTTTATAACTTTTGTTGGAAAATGTACTTCACATTGTCAAGGCCGAATATTAGCTATAGTGTTAATCTATTAAGATGCATGGATAAACATGTTGAGATGCATTTACAGGTTGCCTTCAAGGTACTAAGGTATTTGAAAAAGGAACCTGGTCAGGGCATACTATTTTCTGCTAAGTCACAGTTGAGCGTGGAAGCTTACTCGGATAATAACTGGGTAGGCTACTTAGATACAAGGAAATCATTGACAATCTATCTTGTATTTTTAGGTGATTCTCTTGTAAGTTAGAAATCAAAGAAGCGTGTTGTTGTTTCAAGAAGTTCTGCAGGGTATGAGTATAGGGCTTTTACTGTAACTGTTTGTGAGATAGTCTGGTTAAAATCTTTGCTAGCAGATTTTGGTGTGCAGGTACATAATGCTGTGAAAGTGAAATGTGATAGCAAATTTACAATACAGATTGCTAAAAATATGATATTTCATGAAAAGACCAAGCACATAGAGTTAGATTTTCATATTGAAACTAGTTTGATAATAGTGCTTTAGTGAGTATAATTATCTTTTGAATAAGATGAACATACATAATTTGAATGTCCATCTAGAGGGAGAGTGTCAGCACAGTAAAGAGAGGCCTAGTAGAACTATGGCTAAGTAGTTTGTAGTAGGTTTATTTATTTGTAAATGATAGTATTAGTGTTAGCTTGTTGCAGTTATATAAATAGATGAGTTGTACATCATTTCTCAATAATAAAATCATTCACCTTTCATAACACATTTCTTTTAAATTCAGGAACTAATGAGAAAGAAACTATAATTGAAGATAAAAGGATACAAATAAATAAATTACTAAGTTTATTTTTATTTTATTAAAGATTTACTCCTACCATTTCAAAATAACTGTCTTTTTAAAAATTCTATTTTATTTTAAAATATTTGTCACTTTATATTTCCAAAAATGTATTTATTATATTTTTATCTAATTTATCCTCACATCATTTCTCTAGATTAATTATTATTATTTCTTTGCACTAATACCAAAAGATGATATTTTAATCTTTTTTATTCAAAATTTGAACAACTCAATAATTTTTTTTTTTAATTTATGTGTCAAAGTTTAAAAGAACAATTATTTTAAAACAGGGGAGTATTGTGTTAAGTTAAAATTTTTTTTTCAATATATTAAGACATTAATACTAACTATCATAATTTAAGAGGATAATTTTAAATTTTAATAATTATTTTATTGTTAAAATATTAATTTTTAAATTCAAAATAGGTAATTTATTATAATTTAAAAAGATCAAATCTATATTTTTAATATTTATTTTAGTATTAAAATATTAATTTTTTTTAATATTAAGGTGATCATATTATAAAGCATCAAAAAAGGCGATCATATCATATACATACTTTCGCATCTGAAAAGAGTCTATTCATTATCATTTTTCATTTTCTATTTTTTATTTTTTAAAAAATAACATTTTAAAAGTTAAAATTTATTATTTTTGATTTTTTTTATTTTCTATTTTTAACTTATTTTTGGATATAAATTGTAAAAAATATATATTTGTTTAGTAATATTTTTCATAATTTTATTTTTGAAATTTGAAAACAGAAATAGAAAACCACAGTGTTTGTGAGAATTTTTTTAAAATAATTATAATTACTAAATAAAGTTTTATATTTTTTTTTAGAAAAACTATTTATTAACCCTATTGTAGTTGGCAAAACAAAAACTACTGCCTGTTCCCTACTGACTCGCAGTATCACTGGGCTATTTTTTTTCATACATTAGCAAAATATTTAGAATTAGATACAAGTGTCAACTAAATATAGTACCTTGTAGTTTATCCAGAGTATGACATGGCTTAACCTATTGTTTTTTGTCAAATATTTTATCATTATTTTATATAGAGGTCCTATTAGTTCTGATATTGTATTTTATTTGACACGAAATATATATAAAATCAACTTTTTCCAATCTTAATTTCTATTATTTTCTCTCAAAACAGATTTAATAATTTTGTTAAAAATAAAAAATAATTTGGATGCATTCATGCAATCCGTATCTAGAAAAATTTCTCAAGTTTGGATGATTTTGTTATACCTGAGGAGATAGTATTCTTATCTTAACATCTTCTTTCTTTTTTTTTTCTACAGCAATTGATTTTAATTTATTAATTTCAAAAGATGAAAATCATATGATTTAAGTCATAAACTACCCAAATAATTAGCCAAAGTCTCATACATTCGAAGTCTAAAAATATATGAACCATATGTGAAAAAACTTCTCCGAACGCAATACATCGAAATCAAAATACACAAAGCCGGACCCAAAAGAAAATCAAACTAACTAAATAATATGACTCCTTACATAAATAGAAAACTAACGCCATAGAAATTGTAAACATGAGGAGATGAAGCAGCAACAATTAAATGCATTATTAAAAATCGAACTCACCATCGTTTGTGATTTCGTTATTGTTAAGTTCAGTATCTAACATCTTCTGATCTTCAAATTTGAATTGGACTTGATTAAGATTTATGCATCATGAACAAAAGTAAGCTAGAGGGTTAGGCTTGTTGTTTGGTAATGAAACTCAGACACTCTAGCAAGTAACAGGCTTATGTTTCTTAGACTCCCTAAAACCTTTGGGAGAATAAGATATTTTAGTATTTTAGGGCTAGCTTCACATATTTGGAAAAGTGTGTCAACACTGGATATTTATAGTAATCTCCTAAGCTATGTGTCATGTTGTAAAAGGACCATGTGAAAGCTTTTGCGCAAAGCAAGGTATGATCTCATCACGAATGGATGACATTTGTCAATGATGAACATCTGACATGTGTCATAAGGAAGGTGTCCGAAGAGAACCTTCTAGATATACCTTCGATATGTCTTCTAGGGAGGCCACAGGTCGAAGAGGACCGTCTCATGGGCCTAGGCCCTTCTCTTTTGGTTTCTCTGATGCCTTTGGGCCCAAGTCCATTAGGCCTATTTTCATTGACCCATATCAGAGGCCCCCCTTGTTCATAGGAGGTTAAAGAACTTGATCTAAACTCCTCCTTTTGAACAAAAACCAATTCTATGAATGCTTTGAGACCTTTATTCTGTATTCGTGTTGTTCGCTTCATACTATCAACAACTTCTTATCCTTCGATCAGGGATCTGGATTGTCCAAGCATAGTTTGGTCGGCTTCGTCCCTTACTTAGCCGAAGCATTAGTACGAAGAGGATCTATATATCTCACCAAGTGTTCTGCCTCTGTTTAAAATATTTTGCCACGTGTCGCTTTTTCAGCTACAACGGACAAGAAGGTGAAAAGTCTTCTAGAAGGTCTATATATCTCTTATTTGACTTATCCCTTTCTACTGTTTCTCTCTCAAACTTCTTTCTTCAACCTAACCTTCATTTTTTTTGACAACCAGCACCCTAGTTACTCAAATGGCTCACACTAGACCATCTCAAGGATCCAAGGCTACCTCTGTAAGTCGAGAGGAATTCATCATCTCCTCCTTGGTTCGTGCTGGGAAAAAATTCATTCCTAAGTAGAAGATTAATTGGGAGCCACTTCAGGCCAACTTCGACAGCATCTCCTCAGAAGCCTCATTTATCTTTCCTTCCCCATCTCACTGCATCTTTCATGAAGATCACATTCTAAATATTCTTGTTGGTTGGCGAGAATATGTTATATTCTACGACCACATGCTTCGAGGCCTTCTTCTTCCTCCCTCCGAATTCTTTCAAAAAGTCTTCAGGCATTTTGGCGTATTACCCTTCACTCTTACACCCAATTCGATCCTGGACATTCACAAATTTGAAGTCCTCTGCTACTATTTAGGGATCCTTTCCCCTTAGATGGAGCTCTTCCAAACATTTTTCCAATTCAGGTCAAGCCAAAGTGATACTAGTATCTTCATGTCATCAGGGAGGCCCAACCGAAAGCTCTTTAGTTCAAAGCCTAACAAGGCTGATTATTGGAAGCGATGATTCTTTGGGCTCTGCTATACTGATTCTCACAAAGCAGGACTGGGTTACGATAGGGACTAACGAGAGCCCCACAAACTCTTTGATAACCCTCCTCTCACCGAAGAGGATATGAGGGACTTGCTTTTGCTAATCAGTATAGGAGAGCTAATTAACTTCGAAGATTTATGGCGCAGTAGTCTCCTCACTGATAGAGAAGGGCGCCCGTCTATTCCCTTCTGCCTCGGGGCCTTGCGGGGTAAGTAATTTGATCAACAAGTGTTTTACTTTTAATTTCAGCTTTTTGACCATTCTTTTCTTTCCATTCTTGCATAGAATCCCCTAAAGGTTGTTAACGAGGATCTCTGACTCATTCTGGGGATTCAGACAAAGGAGGAAAGGTCTAAGATACCTAAACCAGACCTGTCCTGATTCATTCTACTGTGAGACCCCTTGACAAGGCACCTTCGTCCTCGCACCAAGCAGGAAATCCAAATAGCAATCCTTTGCCTTCACTTATAGGAGGACAACTTCTCTCACTTGTCCTCCTACTATGAAGATTTGCCTTCTCGGGAGAGTGTGAGGGCTTCAGCCCCTCCTGGCAAGGCCAACTGTCCAGCCACCTCTTGACCTGATTCAAAGAGGAAGGCTCCTGACTCAATTGATGATGAAAAGGGACCTTTAATCATTAAGATGGCCAAACAGAAGCTAGAGAAGACTTCTAAGTACACACCCATTCTTAAGATCAGTCAGACTCAACCGACACTTGGTTTAACTTACCCAACAGCTGCTAAACCACCTTGTGAGATACCTTCCACTTCCTCTACTACTTGCCAGTGTCCCTTTGGCTTCGAAAAGAGGAGACGATATGAGTATGTGCCCAAGGTCCAGGGATTTGAAACTAAAATACTTCAAATGCCTCAATTTCAACGGACGGTGAGACATATCCTAGACATGATGGAGTCCCTTGCTCACAGCCAGGAAGAGCTCGGCAGGTGACTGCGAAACTTTTATGGCAATTGCACCCTACCTATTAATGAGGATCGCCTCCTAAAGATCTACAACTTCCTCTATAACAAGGAGGAGGTGATCATGAGGGACTACCTAGAGAGGACTTTTCTGTTTCCCACCAAGTTCACAAAAGTTGTTCTTCCACTGCTCAGCCTTCCAATCTTTCTGTAGGTAATCTCTTTAATTCTCTTAATTCTTCCTCTTCTTCTTCTTTTTTCTTCTGACTCTCGAGAGGCCTATGGAATCTTTGAGAGGCTGAGTAAGTCTCGGCAGGCTGGGCAGTCTGCTAGGTCTACTTCTCCTATCTAGGCTAAGCCTCTTCGAGTGATTCTTCCTGATGGCAGAGGAGCGAGGAAGATGAGAGTGAAGCATTCTGCACGGAGGCCCTCGCAAAGGGCTGGTAAGTATTTTTGTTGCATTGCAGTCTTTCTATTTTTATATTGATCACATTTGTCTTTTTGTAGCCTCGCTGAGGGACACTGCTAAAGGGAGCATTGCTTCAGGGGCTAAGGGTTCTCCTTCTTTACCTTCTTCTACTACATTGCCTTCGATACCTAAGGTAAGCCTTTTGACTTCTATTAATTTTGATTTTTGTATACTTCTTTGTTCCTCTTTGCAGGATGTCGACGTCATTACCCCTATCGAGGCTTTGCCTCGTGGTGAGGTGGAAGTAGCTCCTCCTGCGACAGCACTTCCTTCTCAGGAGACTGAGGTATGTTAGACCTTGCAATTTAGTTCCCACCATGTTGCTCCAATTCTTATTTATTTATTTATTTATTTATTTATTTATTATTATTATTATTATTATTATTATTATTATTATTATTATTATTATTATTATTATTTATTTTTAGGTTACTGGTGAACCCAGTGCTAGTTCTAGCGAAGTCGAAGAGTTTTCTAGAGCCATCAATGTCGGGGCTCTATCCCCCTCGACACGTGAAGATGATCAACTTTTTTCTGATCTATTTAAGGCGGGCTACAGTTCTAAGTCCATTGTGGAGATGTTTCTTTACAGGGGTGTTCCAGGACCAGAAATCGTCGAGGGGACTGGGACATCAACCATCCTCGAGGAAGCCCACCTATCGAAGGATGCCTTTGCTCACCATTCCCCCGAACAGCAAGTCTCACATGCTGCTGAGTTCGACACTTCCTTCTCTTCCTTCTCCCTTCCTGAAGATTCCCTGCAGATGGAAGGGGAATTCTTTAAGGAGAGGATGAAGATTCCTGAAGCTAAGAGGTTACTGTCTCGAAGGCCAACCTTTCTTGCTATTATGGAGGTTCACCTTTGATTTCATCTTTCCATTCTTTTTCCTTTTCTTTACTAACTCTTATTTACCTCTGCAAGAGATTTTA
>CAOJBK015498581.1:0-12652 GCA_948294925.1 Codiaeum variegatum
TTTGAATGGGCCTTCCTAGTTTGGTGCTAGCTTTCCCATGCCTTCTCTCTTTCCAGTTGCTCCTAGGCTCCTCATCACCAAGTGTCATGCCCTAAATATTCTACTTTGGACCCTTCGGTTGAAGTAGTTTGCCACTCTATTCTTATAGGTTGTAGTTCTCATCGAGATTTGTTATCTCAGCTCCTCCAGTAGGTCGAGATCGATCCTCCTACCTTTCTCATTCTCTTATTCACCATAGTAGTGTACTTTTCTACTGGGAGGATTGCTTTAGTGCCAAAGGTGAGGGCAAAGGGAATTTCTCCTATTGATTCTCTAAGGGTTGTCCTGTAGGCCCATAACACAGGGTGCAACTACTCTCTCCAATTCCTTCCACATCCTTCTAATCTTCGTTTTAGCCCTTGAACAATGGTTCTGTTGATGACCTCAGTTTACCCATTTGACTGAGGGTGGGAAATCGAAGAAAAGTGTTACCTTATGTTGAGGCCTTTACAGAAGTCTCTCATCTTGGCATTATTGAACTGCTTTCCATTGTCGCTAACTATCTGGTTAGGCACTCCAAACCTTCATACAATGTTCCTCCATATGAATTTCACCACATTTTTTGTTGTGATTGTCGCTAGGGCTTTTGCTTCTACCTATTTGGTGAAGTATTCTACTGCCACCAGAAGAAACTTCTTCTATCCTATAGTTATTAGAAATGGTCCCACTATGTCCATTCCCTATTTGGCAAAGAGTCATGGACCATAGACGAGTATTTGTTAAGCTATTGAGGCCTTGTTTAAGTTGGCCAACCTCTAGCATGCTTGACATCTTCTTATCAGTCTCATAGAATCTTCCTTCATGGTGGGCTAATAGTACCCCTGTTTAATGGCCTTGGCTGCTAAAGTTTTTCCTCCCACGTGCATTCCACAAGCACCTTTGTGCATCTCCCTCAGCACATACTTAGCTTTAGTGGGAGTCAAGCATCTGAGCCATAGTAGATAAAAGGCACTTTTGTAGAGGACCCCATTATTCATGGAGAAGTGAGATCTCCTCCAATAGATCTTCTTTTCCATCTTCTAATCCACTGGGAGCTTGCCTTCCTCTAGGTATTCTCTCAGCGGGTCCATCCAACATGATTCTAACTCTGTAGCCATGATAGATTCAGGTTCCTCTGTGGTAGGCTGGATAAGGACTCCAAGAACACTCTGCTTGGTATATCAACTGAGTGGGTCACTGTAAGTTTTCTTAGACTGTCTGTTCTACTGTTGGCCCCCCTTGGAATCTTTTTGAACTCTACTTCAATCCATTTCTCTTTCATCTTCTTCATCTGCAAGTCTTCCTTCTCCAAATATTTGACCATGTCTAGATGTCTAGGTTTTTACAGCCCTTCGACGTGTCCCAATAGTAGTTGTGAGTCACTGTAGATGTGCAATTCTTTGACATGTAGATTTTCGGGCACCAGAAGGACTTGAAGAAGGGCTTCATATTCAGCTATGTTATTTGTTGTGGCAAAGTCCAACTTCAGAGTGAACTCTATCAGCACTCCATCTTTATTCTTTAACACCACTCTAACTCCACTTGCTCTTTTGCCACTGGCCTCATCGACGAACAATTCCCATCTGAGCTTCGGGGTTCGACCCTCGGGTTGCCCTTCTGCTTCGCTTTCTAGCATCACCTCCTGTGGAAATGAGCATTCTGAATTGAAATCTGCTAGGGCATGGGCTTTGATGGCTATTCGAGGCTTGTACTCTATGACATATCCTCCCAACTCTATTGTCCAACATAGTAGTCTTCCTGAAAGTCTCGGCTTGTGTAGGAGCTTTTGTAAAGGCTTATCTGTGACTACTACTCCTTGATGCTCTTCTAGGTATACTTTGAACTTTCTGTAAGAGACCACCAAGGCATATACCATTTTCTCAAGGGGGTTATAGTTCATCTCTGCTCCTTGTAGTACCTTGCTAAAGTAGTACACTAGTTTTTGGAAACCCCCTTCTTCTCTCATTAACACTGAACTGACAACGTACGATGAAGCTGAAAGGTACAACATTAGCTCTTTACCTCTGAGGGGTCTGCTCAAGACCTATTCTGAGGCTAGGAAGTTCATCAAATCATCCATGGCTTGTTGGAATCTTTTGTCCATTCAAAGGAAACACTCTTTTCTGAGCTTCTTAAAGAACGAGAGATACTTTTGTCTGGACTTGGACATGAATCTGTTCAAGGCCACCAATCTTCCTATCAGCTTCTGAACTTCATTCACATTTCTTGGGGGGTTCATCTCCAGTATGGCGCAGACCTTGTCCGGGTTTGACTCTATCCCCCTCTCGCTGAACTGATAGCCTAAGAACTTGCCTCCATGAATGACGAAGGAACATTTCTCCAAATTCAACTTCATTCCATAGACATTCATCACTCTGAACACTTCTTTCAGGTCATGCATGTGTTGCTGAAAGCTCATGCTCTTGACCATCATGTCGTCTACATAAGCTTCGAGACTCCTTCCCAACTGCTCCTTGAACATCTTGTTGACGAGTCTTTGATAAGTAGCTCCAGCATTTTTAAGTCCAAAAGGCAAGGACACGTAACAATAAGTTCCATTTTCTGTGATGAACGAAGTTTTCTCCTCATCTTCTTCATCCATCTGGATTCGGTGGTAGCCTTTCTTGGCATCAAGCAGTAAAAGGTATTTATATCCAACTGTTGAATATACTAGCTTGTCTATCATTGGCAATGGATATGAGTTTTTAGGGCATGCCTTATTCAGATCAGTGAAATCCACACACATTAGATAGTTGCCATTAGTTTTCTTGAGTAGCACCACATTGGCCAGCCAATCTGGGAACTGTACCTCCCTTATGAACCCTGCTCTGGTCAACTTCTCTATCTCTTCATCAATGACTACTTGCCTCTTAGCCTCGAAGCACCTTTTCTTTCACTTGACAGGCTTGTATGTAGGGTCCACGTGGAGTTTGTGGGTGATCACATTTGGGCTTATTCCTGGCATATCTGAGGAGACCCATGCGAAAGCTTCAAAACTATTTTCCAGGAATTCTTGCCCTTGGCTCTTCTCCTACAGGCTCAACGAAGAATTGATCTGCAAGGTTCAACCATCACTCGCCACTTCGAACGGTTCGAGCTCTTGTGTAGATTTGTCTTTGGTTTCTGCTTGGGCATTTTGAGGGGGCTGCCTCTACCAAGTTCACCTCTTCCAGCTCCAGTGATACCATCTTCCTCTTCCTTATGATTTTCATTGCCTCTCTGGGGGCTACGTCACCATAGACGTGTAAGTTTGAACAATCTAGGAGAGCAATAGTTAGTCTGCATCTTTGGATACTCACTGAGGCATCTAAATCCTAGAGTAATGACTTCCCCAACAACACATTGTAGGACATAGGCAGTTTTTTTAACCACGAAGATTGCCATGATCGCTACAACCTTCGGGGCTTTTCCCACTGTCACCGGTAGCTCAATAGTGCTCACTTCTAGAATGATGGATGGAACTTCTAGCGGTTGTATCTTGGGTGAAAGCTTCCCACGATAGGAGATTCACCAAATTGCCTATATCCACGAAGATCCTCCGTACCCTAAAGTTTGCCACTACTACCATGATTACTATAGCTTTTGCCTTTTTGGTGGCCCTGCTAGCCGAACCCCTTGCTAACTACCTCAAACCATTGTAAAAGACAATCTCTGATGGCTCGTGGGTTTGAGCTATTCCCTTCTCCTTGTTCCTGCTGCGAGGGATCCCTTCTATCCCTCTTGTGAGGCAAAGGATATCCCCTGCTACTCCATCCTCCATAGGTGTGACCTGCGTTGGGTTCACTGGTCTAGCTTGGTTAACTTTTTTTTATGTAGTTTTTGAGGTACCCTTATTGGATCAACCTCTCTATCTCTTCTAAGAGTGAATGGTAGTTGTCAGTAGTGTGCCCGTAGGTGTTATGGAATTTGCACCATTGAGATTTATCCTGCTTCTCTAGATCCTTCATGATCGACCTTGGCCTCCTCAGATCTCCTTGTCCTAGAAGGCTGCGAAAACCACCTCTGCCTTGGCATTTAAAGGTGTGAATTTGGAGGAGTCGAATCTCTTCCTCCTTGGTGGTTCGATTTTCCTTGGTTGGGGATTCTGCCTACTCAATGATCCCCTTTTCCTTGGTGCTGTGTTTTCTTTCTTCCCTCTCTTTTGGGACGAACCTCCCTTTTCTGGCTTCCTCTTCCTGTAGAACCTGCTTTCTCTAAAATTATCATCTTGCTTAATATACTCCTCCACTATAGCCATAGCCTCATTAAGTATTTTGGGAGAGCTTCAGACTAGAGCTTTGAAATAGTCTTGATGAGTCGTACACTTCTGTAAGGCTTCGACTACTCGAGACTCATCTATGTTTGTCACCTTCAAAGTCTCTTTATTGAACTGGGCTATGAAGTCCCTTACTGAATAATCTGAACCCTGCTCCACCTGCTCCAGGGCTCGTGCAGGTCTAGGTATTGGGATGCTAGCAGAGAATCTCTTTATAAATAGGTTCACCAGACTCCATAATGAGTCTATGATTCCTTCTGGCAAGCTGTCATACCACTTCACTATCGCTCCTTCTAACGTGCTTCGGAAAGCTCGGTACAATGCCTCTTCCTTAGTGGTTTGCAATCCACTAGGTGTTTATACTCCAGGACATGTACCTTTGGATCCTGACTGCCATCATACTTCATCATCTGTGGTTTTTTGAACTTTTCAGGCATTTGAAGCTCATCAATCCTTCTATTGAATAGGGATCTTAGGTTGAGAGTAAAGTTTCTCCTGTGATCTGACTTAGCTTCTACCATCTTTTCCACATATCTCCTCACTTTTTCCCTCAACACGGCTCCGGATCCATGGTGGCTTGAGAGCTCTTGATTGTCTGCTCCCCTTCGGTTCTCATGTCTATAAGGATGCCTTCGCCTATTATCCGAGCCCCTGTGGGACGACTCCTTCGGTAATCTTCTACCCTACTCCGCCTGGCTTCGCTAACTGCGAGCTTATCTCTTACTCGTTCTCTATCATCCTCTCTGGGACTTCAACTTCCATCTCCCACTCTTTCCTCTTTGGCTGGCACTTCTAGCACCAATCTAACCCTAGCTATTCCTTCTATGGGCCTGGTTGGTAGCGCTCTCCCTGCTTCTACACCAGTGGGGGTGTTGAAATTCAACCTTCTGCTCACTGCAGGAGGGTTGTTTCCTAGCTAGGCTAAGGGATTAGGTGTTGGAGTTGGTTGGAGTTGTGGGAGTAATGGAACAAGATTAGTGACTAGGTTCTGCAAAGTATCCACTAATTCTAGGGTTGTAAGGGGTAGCATAGGCTGTGGGGTTGGAGTTGAGGAACTAGGCATTTGATGTTGTCCCATGAGGCCTTGAAGAGTTAGTAGGGAGGTGGCTAAGTTGGTCCAGGCCATTGTTGGGATTTGGGTGTTTACATGAGTGTTTATCGCTTGAGTTGTGTTAGCATGTGGAGGACTGTCCTCCACATTATGGATTTCATCATTGATAAATTCCATTTTGAGAGCTGTTAATGCAGGTTTTGAAAGATGATGAAAAAAAGAATCGTCAGTCTAACGATTCTCACAGAAAGAAGAGAAGAAAAAAGGTAAGAAAACTCAGTGTTTCCCACAGACGCCGCCAAATGATGCTTGTTGTGTCTCCATAGAGCTTGAATAGAACTCCTTTGGTTGGATTGAGTCTACCTATAAGACAGTGAAACGGTCAGGGGTGGCCGGATGAATGTCCAACATAAACCCTCCGACGGTAAAGTCAGTTACTATAGAGGAGTTGAGAGAAAGTTCTCAAAAATGGATTGTGTGTGGCTCTTGGTGTATATTAAGTCTTACCTGAATAAGGCACTTTGAGTGATATTTATAAGGTTGAGCCCCTGTGGATATTTATAAGGTTGAGCTCCTATGGTTGGGATATGTATCCATTTTGGGTAGTCTGCAAAGTACCCTTGATGGGACTGTGACATGACTGGAGGGCTGATGACTGATGTAGTCAGCTATCTCTGTCAGACGTCCGAACTCCGAAGTCTAACAAGCCAGATCTTTGTAGGTTCGGATGGGGAGTAACTAGCACACTTGCAAGGCTCAGACTAATCCCAAAACCCTGGTTGGTGTCAAATCACACTGATATAGGGCTGTATCACATATGCACCCAAAATGTGGAAATTCAACAACAGCATCTTGCCAAAAAAGAAAATAGAGAGAAGAAGAAATTGAATTGCTGCCAAAATATGCTTTGATGGTGGGTTGGTTTGATGCAAACAGCAATATGAATTGTAGTGGATGTTTTATTATTTCCAGCTTTTATCACGCACAATATGTTTGTTTGTTTTGTAAAAATATTATTTTAAGATGATAAGGATAAAATATAATTTAATTAGTAAAAAAATTTGAGTTGAATATAAAATTATATCAAATTAATTATTTTAAAATAATAAATTTAAAAATTAATTATTAAATTTAAATTTAATCAAAATTATTAAATTTATGAATATAATTAAATAATTAATAGAATTTGAAATAATTAAATAGCTAATAAAATTTTAAATAATAAAAAGTATATAAATTGTTTTTTGTTTGAAAGACAAAAATAATAATTCAAAAGTTTGACAGTATATCAATAATTGGCTTAATAAATAACTAGCTTTTTTATTATAGGCGATGTGTTCATGATCGGTCGAGTTTTAAAAAACAACTATGACATTGTTTTATTTGGTAGAATTTCATTATTATTTGAAAATGAAAATGAAAAAATTAAAAGAAGTTTATTAGATTAAAAAAAAATAGTGATCATTTAATAATAAAAAATATAAAATAATTAAAAAATCAAATAACTATGTTTTAAAATTATTAAATATTTTTCAATGTAATTATATTTGGATTATTTAGATGATAAATGTAAATTAATTAAGCATAAAATAACTAGTAAAATAACTAATGAAGTTTAAAGTTAATTGTTAAAAATGTCATAAGCATCTCAAAAAGCCAAATAAAATTTTATTATAATCCTTTTAATTGTTATCTTTTAAATAATTTTTTTATCTTTATAAATAATTTAAATTAATTGAGTTTTCAAAAAAATAATTTAAATTATTTAATATTATTAGTTTTAATTTTTTTAATTGTTTTATTTTTTATGTAAGGGTAAAAAAAGTTAAGCAAAAGTTGACACTACCAACCATTATCTCAAGAGTTGACATTATAAGTAATATAGATTATTATTATGGCCAAACTTTCATTAAGATGGAAGAGATATTACATCTAGAAAATAGGAATATATAGGATAACAAGATAAAGAACTCGTCCAAAAAGCCATTTGTTGAATGTAAGATCGAATAGCACCTTGGCTAGACTACGGACCATCATATTAGCCTCTCTCTTTACATGTCAAAGTAAAAGAAATTGGCATAACAGATCTTTATTTTCATTAACAATTGTGCTAAACGTCTTGTATCACAGTAATTAGTTGCACAATTCTAGACAATCAAATTCAATTTTCCTTGCAAGCCAAGTTGTACTCAGCATCCACTGTACCGCATCTCCCAATGCCAACAGTTCCATAAAAAAAGCCAAGCCAAAGTAAACTAAAGGAGCAAACATAATTGTTTTAGTTAGGCTATCGTCCCCTCAAATTCTTGTCCCAAATCACAACTCTTCTATTAGCTTCATCTATAATAAAGTTAATATTCAATTTGAACTGTTCACAGTCAGGAGGCTGACATTTAATATAGACAACATTTGATTGAGCATGAAAATTATCAGTTGCAATACTCTTATCCCTTGCTACCTTGTATTGTTGAAGGGATGATAATGCTTAATGAACCACTTAAGCACTGATAATAGAAACTCCATCCCACTTATATTGGTTTCTTTCCCACCATATGGAGTCTAGAATAACTATAAATTACTCTAAAACAACACCATTGCACGGAGTTACAATGCCTTGAAATTAGTCCATTAGATGATGCCCAGCCAAAGGCTCACACACTGCACCAGTGTAATGGAGTTCAACCAGACACTCTGTGCAAATGGACATTCCATAATACATGACACTATTCCATTTATGTCCCTTTACAAAATGCACACGCCATCACAACCTCCAAATATCTTTGCCTCAAAATAGAGATAGTAGGAACATAACACCTCTATGAAAAAATCTACTGCCACGGTGAAATGTTAGTATGACACATTTTTGCCAACACATCATTTCCATTACTACCTAAAGCACCACCAAAATGAAATTCATTCATCATAAGATTGTAACTTGATTTACATTATAAATTCCATTTTTGTGTAAAACCAAGGCAAATGGTCTGTGCTTGCCTCCATACACAAAGGAATATGAAGATTTAAATCAACATCCCGAGGCAAAAAAATGCATACTTATAAAGCTTACATTCCACTTCTTATCGTATACAAGTGTTGAAACTCTTAGATCATCTGATAAAGTATGTCCTATGTAACTAGCTAAAATGTATGTGGAGTAGAGATATATGGATCATGCCATACTGATATAAGGTTTCCATCTCCAACACACCAATGTAAAACTTTCTAGAGTAAAGGGATCGTAAATGCAATGCTTATCCAACTATAAAAAGATCCAATATTAGCTTGAGCTTGAAGCAAACTATAATCATAGTAATATTTCTCATGAAGAACCCTAGAGGTCAATAACAAATCATTATTCAAGAGGCTCCAACCTTGCTTTGCTAAAAGAGCTAAATTGAATTTTGTCAACTATCTAAAGCTAAGTCTAGCACTATGCTTTAAAATACACAACTTCTCCCAACTAGCCCAATGTAACCTCTGTTTATCATTTTGAACATGTTCACACTAAAAAGAATTCTTAATTATTTTTAATGAATCAATAATAAAGGAATGTACCATACAAACAAATATAATATACATGGAAAGAGCTTGCATAACTTATTTTATTAACATATCTTTTCCCCCGATAGACAAATATTGCCCTTCCAACCTGAAAGCTTCTTCCTAAATCTATTGTTAAAAAAAAATCTAAAAGCCTATCTTTTTTATTTTTCCACTGTGGATGGCACACCCAAATAAGTACCAACAAAGCTAGTTTAGTGAATCCCCAACAGTCAACAAAGGCCACTCGCATTGCTTGTGTAATTCTAGAAGCAAAACAAAGTACTAGATTTTTTAGGATTGACAAACTATATTGAAGCTACCTATTGTGATTAGAGTAAAACACCTCACAAAGATTAGCTTTACAGAATAATAAATAGTCATTTACAAAGAATAGGTGACTAATAAGTGGCACAGTAGGAGCTGACTTTAAATTAGAGATTTTACTAGCTGAATGGGCATTCTTCAAAAAAATAGATAATACCTCTACATACAAGATGAACATGTAAGGTGATAAGGGGTCACCCGGTTAGATTCCCCTACTAGGAGCCACACTTCCTATAATGCAACCATTTAGTAAAATTGAATACTTGATTATATTAATACAATTCATAATAAAAGAGTGCTAGTGAGAAAGAAAATCATATATCGCAAGACAAAATCCATAAAATTCCACTCAAACCAATCATATGCTTTAGCCATATTAAGCTTGATGCCAACCATCCCTAAACAATCCCTTGAATTGGCTTTCAAAGAATGCATAGTTTCCACTCCAACAGGATAATATAAGAAATTAGGTGACCTAATATAAAAGCACTTTGTTCCTTTGTTACAAGAAATGGAAAAAAATCTTATTTGCCTAATCACAAGCACTTTAGGGACAAGTTTATAAATTACATTCCATAAGCTGGTTAGCGTAAGATCACTCATGAATTTTGGATTATTCACTTTTGGAATGAGCACTATATAAATATCATTAAAACTTGGAGGGAAAGGCATACTATTAAGAACTGATAAGTAAGTCTCTATGATGCCATCGCCTACAACATCCCAAAAGGTTAAATAAAGAACCCTGTAAGGCCATCTAAACCTGAGGATTTGAATGAATTCATCTAATTTAAGGTAATCCAAATCTCATATGTTATAAACAGAATTAAAAGGCTCTATATTTTCTCATCTGATAGGCATCTCCCATTGCTTGCCTTAACCTCATATCAAACTATCGCATCCGATGAATGAAAAATATTAGAAAAATAATCGATTGCAGTAGTACTCATCTTCTCATCTGTATTGGTCCACATGTTATTAGAATAAAATAGACCATGTAAAATGTTGAATTTTTTTCCTAGCCGATGCCATGTTATGGAAAAAAACAAGAGTTTCGATCCCTTTCAGACAACCACTGAACTCTAGCTTTCCTCAGTAGCTATCAATGTATCTGTCCACTGCTGAATTCGAATTAACTTATTAGCATCATTCAGATTATTTCATTTTAGAGTAGTAATAGCATTACGATGTTCCGGTTACTCTCTAAATAATTGAGCACATCTATTAGAGTCTTGCCATTTTAAGATGTCCATTACTCCCTCGAGAGATTCCATAATAATGTCAATGCCTAGATAATTATCCATGCTTCTACTACCCTCTCCCTACAAGCTTGGTCTTATAACCAAATATTTCTCCTTTGTCTATTACAAAAAGGGATTCTTGGAGCCTATGTAATAATAATAGAAATATGGTTCAATGATGGAACTTGCCAATGTTCAACGCGATACTGACGGAATAAATCCACCCAAGCCTCATTAGAGAAATATCGATTAAGTATCTCCTCTACAAAGCCATCCGAGCCCCTACTTCTCTCCCAAGTGAACGGTGACCACTGAAACCCATGTCAATCAAACAATTATATTTAATAGTCTCCCTAAACCCTTCTAGCATAGCTGTAAGTGCGAATGGTTGTCGTTATTCTCATTCTCATAAAGCAATTCATTAAAATCCCCCACCAACCAAGGTAATTGATGCCTCATGCTCAAACACTTTAAAATATCTCGTGACTAAGCTCTTATGATCCTACTTGAATTACCATAGAAGCCAGTAAAATGCCATCAAGGACAACCCGGTATTTTAAGCAAGCAATCTATATGAAAGTTAGAATAAGAGGAAACAATAACATCAGTCCCATTATTCTAGAAAATTACAATGCTAACAAAGGAAGAGGATACTTGAATAGAAAGACAACTATCAAATTGACGCTTTTGCCTACTTGCCTCGAATTTATTAAGACTACATAAAGATTCAACAACAAATACAAGTCTTGGGCTTCTCTCTTTGATCAAGGAAACAAGTTGATGAATTGTAGAGTCCTTCTGTAATCCCATAAAATTTCAACATATGAGTCTCATAATTCTCGGCGGGCTTGGAGACCAAAACTTGCCTCTATCTTGTTTAAATCACTCAATGTTACAACAACATTTTAACTTGTAAATTCAAAAACCCCAGTCAAGTTTGGATTATTATCCTTCATCTATTTCTTTCTTTTTCTAGACATAACAATATCTTTGTCTTCACCTTGAATGGTCAAAGAAGAGCCATTCTTATTGGATAGAATAATTGCTAAGGAGCATAACCCATTCAATTATCAATACTATTAGTAGTACTATTCACGAACGTTGCATGTATATCATGAGAGATTTCTAGTAGTGCAATTAGTGATAATATTATCTCCATTTCAATTTTGAGGAGTTTCTATAATTGTAGGAGTATGCATTGCACAGGAACCCGACCTTTCGCTCCACTCTTCTCCTCAAATCCATCGACTTCTCGTCCTCACACCACCATTATTGCCACCAACTGAAACACAAAGTGGAGCCCCAAAACCTCTTAGTCATGCCTTCAAGTTGGATTATCCATCATATATTCATAATGGAGATCAAAGTGTTCAAGTCTACCGCACCCAAAACAAAAGTTTGATAGTTTTCATACTAGAAATGGATTGGTGTCGAATTACTCACAAACTTGAGTTTCATCCCATTCATTAATGGCTCTTTCATATCTAGATGGATATGTAACCTCATAATGCCTTTAAAGTGCAATAACCTTTCATCATATTGTCAAAAGACCCTATTGCTTGGCCAATCAACTTTGGTACCCCTTCAATTCTCGCCTTAGGAGGCACATCCTTCATCTGTATCCAAAATGCAATGTATGTCAATTCCATTGACTCATCTGGCACTGCTCCAGAGTATCTGGTTAGCACTAAGAGTTGTTGACCAAATTGCCATGGTCTATTTTTCAAAACCCTAGTTATATCATTATTTTTTTTAGAAAATTACACTTTATATTATAATTTTCTATTTTAATTACAAAAATAAAATCATTGAATTTTTTTATAAAAATACTAATTTTTAATTTTTTTTACCAGGCCATATATCTGAAATATATATGAAATGTACGTGACATATATTTAAAATGTACATGATAAATACTTGACATATATAATATGTATATTTTAGATATATTTGGGGTATATAACATATTTTTGTAAAAAAAAAATTGAAATGAGTATTTTTATAAATTTTTTTTGATATGGTAGTATTTTGTAATTAATTTCAATTTTTTTTTGATATTTTTGTAAAAAAATTCTTTTAAAAAAAAAATCATTATAGTTACTTTTGATTCATTTAAATTAAATTTTTGTAAAATTTGAATTTAAAAAAATGAGATAAGATGTATTTCTTATTTTCAAATAAGAGAGTGAGTGGATAATAAAATTAAAAACAAGAGATATG
>CAOJBK015499911.1:0-13589 GCA_948294925.1 Codiaeum variegatum
AAGAATGGGATGTATGTGAGAAAGGGATATGTGAGTCAAAGGCTCTTCAAGCCCAATGTAAAGATAATCAAACCAAAGATGTATAATAAAGCTAGTTCTACTATTTACTTGCTTGATTTATCTAATATATAGCATGGTAGATTAGGACATATTAATTTTAATTCTTTGAAAAAATTAAATAAGATGAAACTTATTCTAACTTCCAAATTGATTTAAAACATAAGTGTGAGACTTGTGTTGAGGCAAAACTAATAAGGTCATCATTTCACACAATTGAAAGAGTCACATCACCATTTGATTTGATTCATACTGATGTATGTAATTTCAAATCGATTCAAATAATAAGTGGTAACTAGTACTTCATCACTTTCATTAATGATAACATAAAATTTTGTTATGTGTGTATCTAATGAAACATAAAGATGAAGCCATGGAGAAATTTATTCTCTACAAGAATGAAGTTAAGAATCAACTTAATAAGAAAATCAAAGAGTTAAGGAGCAATCAAGGTGGTCAGTATGTTGTTCCATTTGAAGCTTTTTGTGAGCAAATGGAATCACACATTAAGTCACAGCTCCTTATTCATATCAATCCAATGGGATTGTAGAAAGAAAGAATCGCACCTTAAAAGAAATTATGAATGTGATGTTAATTAGTTATGGTTTACCACAAAACATGTGGGGTGAAGCTGTGTTGTCAGCAAATTATCTTTTAAATAAAATATCTCAAAAGAAAGAAGGGAAAACCACATATGAGTTGTGGAAAAATAGAGTTCCTTCTTACAAATACCTGTGAGTAAGGAGGTGTTTAGTTAAAGTAGTTGTACCTCCACCTAAGAAGGTAAAGATAAGACCAAAAACTATTGATTGTGTTTTCATTAGTTATGCACAAAATAGTAGTGCATATCAATTTCTTATGCATGAGTCTAAAGTCTCAGACATTCACCAGAATATGATAATAGAATCAAGAAATGTATCATTCTTTAAGTATATGTTTCCATGCAATTCTAATGAATTAAAATGATCTCGTGAGACTATTATTGAAAATAATATAGGTGAAGACTAAGAAGATGCACTAGAAGGAGAAACACATGATGAAGAAGAATATAAGGTTAAGGTTAGATGCAGTAAAAGAGAAAGAGTTGAAAAATAAATTGGTTTGGATTTTTTAACTTATTCACTAGAACGTGAACCTCAAAGCTTCAAGAAAGCTATAACTTCACCTGAAGGCCTCTTTGGAAAGAGGCCATAAATAGTGAAGTTGAATCCATCTTGAAAAATCATTCCTGGGAGTTAGTAGACTTTCCTTCAGGTTGTAAACCATTAGGATATAAATGGATTTTCAAAAGGAAAATGAAAGTAGATAGAACGATTGATAAGTACAAGGATAGACTTATAATTAAAGGTTATAGACAAAAGGAAGACCTTGATTACTTTGATACATATTCTACTATGATGAGAATAAACTCCATCCAGATAATAATTGCCACTACAGATTTGCTCAATTTTGAAATACATCAAATGGATATAAAAATAGCTTTTCTAAATAGATATTTAAATGAAGAAATCCACATGGATGATCTTGAAGGCTTTATTATCCCTAGAAAAGAAAGGAATGTATGTAAGTTGGTAAAGTCTTTGTATGGCTTAAACTAAGAACCAAAACAATGGCATGAAAAGTTTGATCATATGATGATCACAAGTGGTTTCAAAATCAACGAATGTGAAAAATGTTTTTATGTCAAAGAGATAAAAAATGGCTATGTCATTTTATGTCTTTACGTTGATGATTTGCTTATAGTCGAAAGTGATGAGCTCTTGGTTAAATCTACTAAGAATATATTGAAATCCAAATTTGACATGAAAGACATAGGACTTGCTAATGTCATATTAGGAATTAAAATCTCAAGGACTTCAAACGGACTTATTTTGAGTCAAGCTCATTATATAGATAAAATTCTTGGTAAATTTAGCAAAGATGATATAGCCGTATCAAGAACTCCTCTAGATACGAGTATACATCTATCAAAGAATATAGGAGATGTCATTTCTCAAGTAGAGTATGCTAGAGTTATAGGAAGTCTAATGTACTTAACCAGTTGTACAAGACTAGACTTAGCCTATACAATAAGCAAACTCAGCAGATATACGTGTAATCCAGATGTCAATCACTGGAAAGCTATCGTAAGAGTACTTAGGTATCTATGATACACTTATAATTATGGGTTGCTCTATACTGGAGAACCAATAATATTAGAAGAATTCTGATGCTAATTGGATCTAAAAAATGAAAGACTCAAAGTCTATTAGTGGCTATGTGTTTACACTAGCTGGTGTAGCTGTATCATGGAAATCCTCTAAACAAATGGTAATCGCCAAGTCTACGATGGAATCAGAATTCATTGCTTTAGATAAATGTGGCGAGGAAGCAAAATGGCTTTAAAATTTCCTAGAGGGTTTTTTGAATTGGCCAAATCCTATGCCAACAAATGCATATATTGTGACAATTAATTTATTATTGGAAGGGTATAAAGCAAAATGTATAATGGTAAGTCTAGACACATTTGTCGTAGACATAATACCATTAGATAACTAATCTCTACTAGAGTTATTTCCATTAACTATTTAAAGTCAAAGGATAATATAGCAGATCCGTTGACCAAAGGCTTAAATAGAAAATTAATAGAGAAGTCATCAAAGAGAATGAGACTAATGCCCATTAGTTGAAAGGTTATTACAAAGGAAACTCAAACTAGTTGACTGGAGATCCCAAGATCTAGGTTTAAAGGGATAACCTAACTATAAGATACCTAGTTAGACCTTTGTGATAAAATGGTGATGTAGTAAAGATGAGGTTAAGATATGCTCTTAATGCTGTAAATCCCGACCATCCCAAACCCAAAAATTATACCTGTGCCCGCATGTCCTGCCTACACTAATGTCAGCCCAAAAAACGTAGGCCTAGTGAGGCCAAAGTTTTTACTCTGATTCTTTTGGTCTGGTGAACAAATCTTTTTGTCACAGGCCATGCAAATGAGTTGAGGCCGTACGCTTTTCTGCATCATTTTTAAAGGATTTGCATAGTCTGAGGGCATTTGCATGGGCTCGTGTGAATGAGCGTTAAGACATATGTCTCTCTGGATCAAATTTGCAAAATTTATACATAGGAAATAGAGAGATGTATGAGCTTAAAGGGTATTTGTATAGGCAGTGCGAATGGATTTAGGCCATACGTCTCACTGTGTTGGTTGGTTACAGAGTTTAAAATTCATAATCAATTTTGTAACTCCTATATTAATGAGACATATTGGGAGTTATCAGAAATTTAAATTGTGGTTTTAAATTTCTGTAACTCTAAATTTCCTAATGTCTATAAATTGGTGGTGTTCCTCCCTTTTGAAGATATAGAAGAATTAAACAAGAAAATCATAAATATAATTATACTTTCTGCACTTGTTTTCTTCCACTAAAAACTCTCTGATTGTGTTCATATGCTGTAAAAGTTCAACGGGATTTCTTGCTATTGCTAAGTAAAGAAATCATTGCTCATTGCATACAATAGACACCAATTAATCTACAGCAAAGAGAATAGGTGGTGAATCTGTTTTGAGGAAACTGATTTTTTCATGCCTAAGTTTTCATTCTTTCTTTTTATTTTTTGTTCATAAAATTGTTATATTTTATGCTTGAACTAACTATTTTCTACAGGTTTTCCAATTAATCTTCCATCTATTATAATTGGTTATTCTAACAATTTTTCTATAAAAATTTTGGAGAATTATAGTAATTGAATTTGTTTCAACTCCTATTAAAATTACTACTGTATTTTAATTATTTTTAGTTGTCATTTTTGAATTTTCTATTTCGTTGCAATTTTTTTCCTTGTTATAATTTTGTAATTCGTTTACTAATTACAAATCATACTTATTTCGTACATCATTTAACCATGCAAACACTTACATTAGATCCTCTTTTAAAGTGAAATTTTTTGTTCAGTGCCTTTTTTATGTATTACAACCAAGTTATGATGGAAGACGTGAACAATTTGTGTATTCATCTTGTATAGAGAAAACGAAGGTTTTTGTGATGTATTCTCAACATTAAAGTTGTTGTTTTTGTTACTGAGCAAATTGGCATAATATCTTCTAAACATTCCATAGTTGGTTCCATATCCACTTTAAAGAAATGCCAAATTATATTTTAGAAATATAAAAATGCCAATACTATTGGTACAAAAGAAATAGAGCATAACAATTTGCATTATCTAAATCAACTTGACGAAAAAGTTTCTTTTGGTAAATTTATATTAAAGGGACTAAGCAAAATACTAATTGCTTTAAGATGAATCCTAATATATAGTTTCCTAACAAATTAAAGTTGATTTTTATATGGACTAAGTGTAGAAGTAAAATGAGACATACAAAAACTAGTAATAGTTCTATTTCTACCAATTCTAAACCTTTTTTAAACTATGAGAAGGGTGATAAATTCAAATCAATAGGAAATTCAAGTATTAATATGGATAATGATATGAAACCAACAACAAATTTAATAACTATATAAGTAGTGTTGATCAAAAGAAAAAGTGAAATCTCGTGAGAGTTTCTCTTACTTAAGATATGTCGAATGAGCTTCATAATCAAAATGCTAAAAGGTTTTAATGGTTATGATCCTAGTTCAAGATAAATTGAAGGATATGATCCAACTTTCAAATAGCAAGATACCGTTGTAATTATTCAAAATGACAATAATTATTGTATTTAAAAGTTGGGTCTTTTCTTTTTAAAATAGTACCTATTATATATTCACTTAAAAGTTGTATTATTCAATCTAAGAGTTGTACCTTTTCATATCAAAAGTTGTGTTTATTCAAATAGTTGCAACTTTTGATATTTCTTTCATAAATTTATGGAGTCTAAGACATTTTTATGTTGTTGAAATTTTGCAATACTACTCATCTTTCTCATTTCATCTAAAATAAACTTCAAGAGAACAAAATCCCAATTTCTCATATTCCTATTTAAAGTTTTTCACCATTTGCTTGGTGCAAAACTTTTTAAGGCTTGTTATATCCATTAAGGTTATTTGCATTCATCCCATAGCAATCCGAAGAAGGAAAGGGAGAAAATATTGCTTTTAAGAAAGAGAACTTACGTGTTTCAAGCATTTTCTCTACTTTTAATTTACTTGTGCTTTTGCCTTTAATTTGTACACAAATTTTTATAGTTGATTTATATATTTTATTCTTTGTTCTTTTCCTCATTATTTTCATATTTTCCTAACAATCTAAAAGTAATATTTTACCCACACCAAACACAAATTAAACACAATGGAATCCTCAAACATTATCAAAGTCATGAACTAAGATTTTATTCATCTTGATTGTTTTGATGGAACTAACTTCACAAGATGGAAAGACAAGTTGATTTTCATTCTTACTACCTTGAAATTTTACTATGTTCTTCACCCAAACCTTCCTCCCATTTCTCCTCTTACTGATAAAGATTCTGAAATAATAAAAACCCTAAGAAAGAAAAGAAAGGAAAATGAATTTGTATGCAGAGGCCACATTCTTAACGCTTTGTCTAACCACTTGTATGATCTCTACCGCAAATGAAAAATCTGCCTTAGCGATTTAGAATTTTGGATTTCAAGTATAGAGCTGAGGAGGCAAGTACACAAAAGTTTATCATCTCTAAATATTTTGAGTATAAATTTAATGATGACATACCTATTTTTTCTCAAGTACATGAATTACAAGTCATTGTGAATCAACTGAAAGTAGCAAATATTGAACTTCCTAAACCATTTCAAATAGGAGAAACAATTGTGAAATTGCCTCAAACTTGGAAAGGCTATAAGAAAAAGGTTCTCCATGATCCCAAGTGTTGGTTATTTTTTAGACTTGCGAGTGTGCTAGAGAAAATTTTCCTCAATGTAAAATTTTATCAACTTATAATCAAACGAAGTGGATCCCCAAACACCTTTACCACAATTCATTTGGATTCCATGAGATAAAGATTGTAAATGAGAATAGAAATTTTAATTGAAGAGTGCAAAGCTTTTATATTGATTCTTTGAAAATTTTCACGATTATAGTAAACTGAAAATACTGAGAAAGACTAGAAAAGACAAATAGCAGTAAAGAAAATTTTAGCTTGATGAACTACTAGAATTTATGATAAACTAAAATTAGAAATTGTAAATTTGTGATTGTTGATTTGGTTCTGTTGATTGATTTGATGTGTTGGATTATTGGATATTGTTGATGATATGTTGTTCTTCTGCCACTGTTGCTTTTATACTTCTGATGAATCCCTTCCTTAAATAGAATATGAAAGACCAATAGTTGCTTTGAGAAAATTAATTCACCATTATGTTACTTTTCGTGTAAGACTCCATCTCTAGATTATTTTGACGCCTTGATGTTGAGTCAGCAAAATGGGCTTAATAATTCTTTGGGCCTTTTTTATCCAAATTTAACTATTTTATTTTTCAAGCTCAAAATTAATTTTAGGCACAAAAAATGCCCCCCCACATGTTGTAAGCTTGGTCCATAGCTTATAAACATGTAAAAAATATTTTCAAACTAAAACTTCCTTAATGGTGAGACCTAAATGGCTTTTAGCTAATTTCACAAAGATCTTATGGTTCATGGTGACAAAAGGATCCATGAAGAATGGGAATGTAACCATCAGGCTTCTTTGAATAAAAAAAAAGTTTAAAAGAGCGGATTTTATGAGTTTCAAAATTTTATGTCTCAAGTTCCTCAGAAAAATTCAATTAACAATTCATCAATCCTAAATTCAAATTTAAAATCTTCACCAAATCCTAATTCCTAAAATAAATTCTCATTTAACTCCTTTTCCATTCCAAAAAAAAAAACCTAATCTTCAAAATTCAAACTCATTATTTCACAATTTCCCTAAAAAGTCAGAAAACCAAAAATTCCCTTTTTCCTCTCCACCAAAGTCCCCGAAACAGCAGTCATAGACCGCCCTACCACTGAAATTGGCTAAGCTAGAATAGTTGCCAGAGCTGCTACCCACCACCGGCCATAAAACTCCAGCAGCAGTGGCATGATAACATAAAGAGGCAGCAGTAGAAGTCGTCGCGCACACTGAACCTCCGTTGCTCTCCCTACGCCACCACTAGGACAGTAGCCACCGAAGTGGCTACCGTCGACATGAACAACATAACAACAATGATAAGGCGATCGGGGTAACATCACTAGCAGAGGAGCTCATTCCGCCACCACTACCATTGCTTGACGCTGCCATTCAATGTCGCCAACGCTCACCTACTAGAGTAGCAACAACCTGTGGCAACAATAAACACAATAGAGGTGAAGAAAAATACATGGTTTTCTTTTCTTTCTCACTCCAGAGGAAGGATCCTCAGACTTACTCAATAATTTTTCCAATTTTTGATCTAAAAACTCAGCCAAATATTTCTCCAAAGTTTACACAAGGAGAAAAAAAAGGTAAATCTTAATTTCGAGGAATTTTTCTTGAATTTCGCTTTTGAGGAATTTGTTGAATTTGACTTAGGAAATTGCTTGAGTTTTGGTGATTTTTATGAATTTTCTTGAACTTTCCCTTATGCATGAGTAAATGTTAGCAATTTGATGCCAAAATCTTTTTGAAAATATTGATTTCCTTAGGGAAATTTTAATTTTGACCTGTTATTTGAACACTATGTTTGCTTGCATTTGGACTTCCTTAGGGAAATTATTATTGTGTTGTTGTTGCTTGAATTCTCATGGATTCATTTTTGCACTATTACTTGCCAACTTTATCACCCATTTGGTAGAAACAATTAAAATATACTTGAATGCATAGGCTACCTCAGGCAAAATCTTTTAGAACTCAAATTTTTTTTCTGAGAAAGTTAATTTGAACTAGAAATTGATACTTCCTCAGGAAAAAATTGTTAATTTTTCAAAACTTCTTTCTTATGCCATGGTCCAAATATTATGAATTGACAATTCCATCACCAATTCTTTAGACAATTTTCATCATTGACAATAAAATCACAGTAGCACTTGAAATATGCCATGTTTCATTTAGCTTCAACACGTGGTCAATATAACTATAAACACACTAAATTGTTATGATGCATTTGATTCTCATGTGATATTTGATGACCGATATGAACATTCATCAGGAAAATTCAGCAATTTTTGCCAAATTTGGTTTTGTTGTATGCTTTTACCATGAATTAGTTATTGAATTAAATCTCAATGAATGGGAATTTGATGAGTTTTGGTTTTAGAATTCTGACCTAATTCAATTCTTGATTTTCAAAAAATATGATTTCTAATGGAGCTAGGGGTTCAAAGACTTGAGCAGATAATCAGCCAACAAGCTTCTAACCTTCAAACCTTTGTAACTTACACGTATCATGATTCTAACCAAAATTTTCTTGAACATATACCAACTCTTCCTCCCCCAGTAGCTTATGACGTTCCTGATAAGGTCCTTAATGACTTTGAGGTAAATTACACTCTTGAGTGAAAAATTCATCTATTTTTGCCATGTGTGCACTTATGTCTACTTTTTAATAGAGTGTTAAGATTGAGATAGTTAAAGAAGTAGAGATTGAACTTTGTCCATGGTTTTTGGATATCAGGCAAGTATTTTTATTGCTTTTGATTCAATTTCCTACCATTTACTAACCATTAATTCTCTCTTTGCCATAGGGGTTTTTACTCACATGAGTAAGGACCATAAACCATATTCTAGAATGGGGTTAGTGAGTTATTCGATTGAGGGATCATTAAATTTGCAACAGTTGATTGATATGACTTTGAGGGCATGCCTTACATACCCAAGCTTCTCACCACAACTATGAGGTTCTGGGCTCCAGTAGTAACACATTTATTTTTTCCTTTGGTCGACTATTGCTTTGCTTGATGTGTTTGCTATCACTAGGCTTCCCATCCTAGGGAAGGACATAGTCTGCTTGATTGATGAGTCTCATTACCTCAAGCTAGAGTTTTCTTCCAGTACTTTTGAGTCATACACTGATGCTACCAAAAGTTATGTAGGTAAAAAAGGACCACCGACCTCTGAGGAGCATGTTGCTTTTTATGGGTCTTTCTATGCAAACATCTTTTCTTCCCTTTCTTAGGGAAAATTAATGTTGAATTCATATATCTTGCCCAGGCTTTTTACCATGGAGGTCATTATGCATTGGAAACCATATTTTTGGGCATCTTGTATGCACAGATGAGGAGATGCATGGAGAAGGATCTAATGAAGTATTTAAATAAGAGTTGATGGTTTCTCTAGTGTTGGTTACCGGCATACTTCCCTGAGTTGAATGACTATACTCCCCTACCAGCTCTTTCTTTAGTCTTTAACATTGGGATTTAATTGTTGAGGTGTGAGAGCTATCAGTCAAAGAGTGAACTTTAGGTCATTTTTTACTCAACTAAAAAAGAGTTATGACAAGTACTTAAACCTTTTCAAGGATTGTGATGATAAGCCTAGGTTGTTTGAGTTCTTTATCCCATTTCAAGTTTTGATAGAAAAACATATTTTCTGCCAAGTTACATCCCCTAGAGCTCTCATCAATGGTTCTAGGTATGCTTTTAGTCTTCATGGTGGATTGGCCTACACTCCACTAGGCTTTGAGTTTTACATGACCTTCCTTTGTGGCCACCAGTTTAGTCTTCTTTAGACTCATACATATCATTGCATAACAATATCTTTATTTTATTGCTTAAGTTTAATTGCTTAATTTACTTTCAAAAACCAATATTGTTTTACTTTTATTGCAAACTTGAGAAACAAATCAATAAACCAACATGAGTTCCTTGAGAGATACGACCTTAGCTTCTCAATCTATACTACAGTAGTCCATATACTTGCAGTCACTAGTGGATAAGATATTTAGATGCCAACAAGTTTTTGGCACCATTACTGTGGACTAGCAAGGCGCTATTTGTTTGTTTCTTATGAATATTTTTAGTTTTTATTTGTTACTTTCATTTTCCTTTTTCTTTTTCCAAATTTTATGAATGGAAGAAAATCTCTTGAAGGTGAACTTCATCCTTGGTTAATAACGTGCACAAGATTTGAGTGGAGAACCGAGGATGAAACAACATGGAGGACCTAGAGAATATTTAAATTCCTCCCATAGATCCTAAGGAGGAAGTAATGTTGATCCATAAAAATAAGGCAATAGGGACAGAGTGATAGCTGATCCTCCAAGAATCATAGGGGATGAAAGAAGGTTAATGAAAGAGTTTTCCAAGTCGGTTATTGGTACAACTACTTCATGCATCTGTTTGGACATAACTTCATAAAATTATAAGCTTAAATCCATACAATATAACATGTTGTCGTCGTTCTACAAAGTGGTGAATGAGGATCCCCTCAACTTTATTTGCTATTTTCATTCCATCATTTAGACCATTCCTCTTCAAGGTCTAACTAAAGATCAATGAAGGATGAGGTGTTTTCCATACACCTTCAAGGATGAAGCAAAGACATGGTTGATGACCCCACCTTCTGATTCCCTCACTACTTGAGAGGAAGTATACACTAAGTTCATGCAAAAATTCTACTCCCATAAAAACACCGCTAAACTTCACACCAAGATCATAACATTTTCATAGATGGATGGTGAGCCTTTTTATGAGGCTTGGAAACACTTTAAGATGTTATAGATTCAGTGTCCATATCACCATTTCCCTCTTCAATTGCTCAACCAATTCTTCTATGATGGGTTGACATATCAAAATCAAGGAATTTTGGACAATGCAGATGGAGGCTTAATAAGTGAGATTATAGCTGTTGAGGCGATCTAATTGTTTGAGATGTTTGAAGCCAACTCCCAGCAAAAGAGTGTGAGAGGGAGGCGAGCTATGGCTCATGAAGTTTCATATAATAAATACATGGTAATGCAAATAGAAAATCTCACTCGATAGGTGCAGTTGTTGCAAAGAAACGGTAATTCACTAACTCAAGTTCAACAAGTTTGTGGGGTTTGTGGTATTCATGGCCATTGAGCGATTGTGTGTCTTTTAAGTAATGAGTCTTTTAAGGGTGATGCTGAAGAAGTGAAAGCAATGTAGGGATTCCAACTTTGAGCTTAAAATGATCCTTATTCAAACACATATAACCTGGGTTTGAGAAATCATCCCAATTTTGGTTAGAGGAACAATAACCAACCTCAACAACAACAACCCCATTATTAAATGATTCCAAGAGGGCAACATAACCAAGGAGAGTCTTCTAATTTTGGAAAACATCTATCTACTATAGAAACTAGATTGAACACCTTTATCCAAGCTAGTAATCAAGCTCAAGAGGCCACTGATAGAAGATTGGATTCACTTAAGGCATCAGTAAAGAGAATTGAAACTCAAGTTGGCCAAGTGACCATTTAATTACAAATGAACAAAATGGGCAGGTTGCGTAGCCAACTTGAGTAGGATAAGCCTATTTTTGTCATTAGTGGGAATCATGATGAGAAAGAGGAGGTAATGACACAGGTTAAGGTTAAGCAAGTGGAAAATTTGGTTGATAGGAAGGAGGAGTTCCCATATTTAGAGTTTCAATCATCAAATTATGCACCTCCTATCCCTTTTCATACATGTTTTATGTAAAGATAGTTGGACACCTAGCTAGGAAAGCTCCTAACTCTTTTTACTCAATTACATATAAATATGCCTTTGGTCAAATCTTTGATGCAGATGCCAAAGCTTGTGAAAATCTTGGAAGAATTGCTTGAAAAGAAAGAGAAATTAGAAGAGGTGTCCATGGTGAAGCTATTAGAGGAGAGCATTTGCAACCTCATGAAGCTACCTGAAAAGCTTTAAGATCTAGGGAGTTTTACTATTCTTTATCTTTTAGGTAGTTTGCTTATAGTTAGAACTTTATTTGATTTAGGGGCAAGTGTTTGTGTGATGCTGATAACTAGCAAATTATACATTATTTTATCCCATATTCTTGGTGATTTTACTTATTAAATTGAATTTAATTTGTTTTCTCTAGTGTTTTAAGCTATTTATAAGCAATCAATTGAATTTCGGAGCTCAGAGGAGCTGCTTCAAGGTTCAGGCTCAAAAGATGAAGGAAATGTGTCAAAACGGAGCGAAAAATCAAGTCCCGGGGCTGTCCCACAGTCTGGCCCATGTTCTGTGAGCTAGCCTATGAGAAATACTAAAGAAAAGAGAAATAATAGCTTCTCATAGTCCCCATCATGGGCCATAACACAGCACGTGAGAGCTCACTGTCAATTTTATGAAATTCTGACTAGTTTGAAACTATCTTGGTATTTTGAGGATAAATTGAGCTACAAAACTCCAATTAAGGAAATTCAGATACCGTTGAAAATATAAGAGAAAGATATACAACTTTGTAGAAGATCACAAGTCTAACTCTTTCATCTAGATATCCAAAATTTGCATGAAAGTCAGATGTCTGATTTTGGCCGTGGGAGAAGTCTGGACAGAGGGAGCAGAGAAGCAGTAGCTTCTCATGGTCGCCATCATGGGCCATGACAGGGACCATGAGAGGTTACTGCCTCTTAAATGCATAGGAAAAATGAATGGAAGGCTATCACGGGCACCAGCACGGGCCGTGAGAGCTGCCCGTGACTGCCATCTGTACTTATAAAAAAGGATAAAAATTTCAGAATTAACTTATCTTGGAGTGTCTTATTTTGAGTTTTTAGATCTAGGGTTTACCCAAAAATCTAGAGAGCCACTAAGAACCAAAGATTTTCATATCAAGGGGTGAATTAGAGGTGGAGAAACACAATTGGAGGCAAGATTGATCAAGATTATCATTAGAATTCAAGGATTATGCTAAGGTTCATCATGGGTTCCTTGGTTTATTTTCTTTCTCTTTCGATTTCTTATTTTTCCTTTGCTGTTATGAACTGAACTTGTCTAATCTACATATATTAGACCAGTATTTGATGTTTTATATGGATTGATTGACTCTTTTCCTCAATGAATATTTAGGGTTTTATTCAAGTATTGATTTTGATTTATATTGTGCACTTTTCATCTTCAATTGCATGCTTGTGGATGAGTGATGTTGCTTATTTTTTTCTAGAGATAGAAAGTTAGGTTTTGAACACTCAAAATCAATTGGGTTTGCTATGCTTGCTAGAGATAGAAGTATGGACTCTTAGGATAATGCTTAATTTCACTTGTTCTGCATGCTATTTCTAATTGAATAGGATTGAGAAGAGATTCCCTTTCTATTACTTAGAAATTAGGGGTTTAATTACTTGAGAAAGAATTAAACTTACTTTCTGTGTGAAAATTCACTTGGTAATTATCTTGAATTTTCATTGAGCTTTTAGTTATCTATGCAATCTATTCAAATACGAATTCAAGTCTAGATAGATGCTCTATTTCTTATTTGTCTCATTCTTAATCTTGCATGTTATTGAATTTATCTTTTTAGGAATTAGATGGTAATTAGGATTTTAATTTTCAGTTCTTAAAATAAATGTTAATTGTGAACTAGACAATGGTTTAAGTTTGAGCTGGTACTTGCGTTGGTATCCCTGTGGATCGACTTCGTTACGTTATACAACCCAAATAATAGGTGCACTTGCCTAAAG
>CAOJBK015500115.1:0-10988 GCA_948294925.1 Codiaeum variegatum
TCATTTTAGATCATTTAGCTTAAAATTCTTTGTGAAATTTTGAGCCCAACTTTCAAAATAAAATGGTTTTATTAAAAGTAATATAACTAATCATTTTACTTTGAAATATTTCATTTTTTAATATCTTATGCTTTTATTTTATATTTCATTGTTTCAATTTTCTGTAAAACAAAATTTCAAATAATTACATAGTTATTCTCTTGGCTATTACCTACTCTTGGTGTCTTTCTTAAGCTTGGTACTAAAATAATTAATGCCTTGATTTTCTTTTTGAATCTTCATTTTCTGTAATGCATGATGAAAAAATTGCATTTGCATGATGAATGTGTCGTCATCATTGTTATTTTGATTGTTGACATTTTGATACTTATCATTATTCTATTTTGTTTTATTATTTAGTGTTTGATGATTATTATGTCCTTGTGCAGTATAAAGCATTGTTGAATGCAATTGGAAATTTAAAAGAATGAAGAAACTAGGGAAAAAATTTAATTTCAATTCTTAACACTAAATCAAATTTATAAAATAAATGTATTATCAAAGGTTTTTTTGTCTCTAATGAAGAGAGATAAACAATCTAATCTATTAAAATTCATAGAAAGATAATAAAATTTATAAAACAAATGAAAAACAAAATTAAATATATGCCTATTATTTTTCAAATCAATTACTAGATTAATAAAAAAAAATGAAAATCCAAAAAAAGAACAAGAAATTCATAAATGGCTGCTTTTAAAAAATAAAAGAGACAAACATGTAATGACTAGTGAGTGGCTTATTGTCTAGTCCATGTATATCTGTCCCTGTATTTTTAATGTGCGCCTGCAAAACCCATTTTTATAATATTTTCTGCCAAAATTCTTCTTAAAATTAAAATTTTTTTCTTTTTTTTTTTAGTTTTAAAGTCGAAATGAAATTTGATTTGGGGACTTAACTGATTTCTGTTGGCAAAGGATCTTTTTAGATTTTTCTTAATTCTGAAAGTGATTGAAATAGGGTATGGAGTATAGGAACGATCAATCTTAAATCTGATATTTTTAGATTGCAAACTTGGGTGCCTGGATTTGATCCAGAAACGTAAAAATCAACAATGGCACAAATATGTATTAGATTTTATAAACTACTATAGAAATTTTGGCATGGAAAACTTCTAACTGAAATTGCTAGAGGTATTGGTGTTCCATTAAGAATTAATTCAAAAACACTTGATGGAGAGTTTGGCACTATGCTAGAATGCTTATTGATATAGATTTGTCTAGTGATTTGCAGGAAACATTACTTGTGAAAACTTTCTCACAAGCTTACTGGACTGTAAAACGTGTTCTTCTGTTGGTCATTCTTCCTATAATTGTAGGCGTAATTCAAAGCTAAATATCATGTGCAAGTTCAAGATTCTGCAACTCCTGCAAAGAGATAGACACCAAAGAAAAATATTCCAGCTATTATCCTTGTTCAGAAAAATCATGATTCTATAAAGGAACAAGATCATGTGAAAGAAATTTCTAATATAATTGTAGAAAATGATCCTTCCTTTATTGAGCAAGTGGAAGAAGACTTTGCTATAAAATGTGGAAGAGGATGCACAAGATGTTTTGGTTACTGACAATAGAATTAAATCTCAAGATCAATAGCTTGGTAATGAGCAATATCAAAGAGAGTTTGATCTTGTTGTAATCCAAAAGGTAAACAAAATGTTGATGTTAGCAGTAGCAAAAGTAAAGATATTTCTTTAACTCCAATAGAGGAAGATAATCCTACAAATCCTAGGATTTCAATTGCAAAACATATTTATAGTCAAGCTTCAGTTGATTCTGATGCACCAAGGGTGTTCAATGCTCTCATGTTGATTTATTGTAGGATTATACTGATAGGGAGGGGGCTATCTGGATTGCTGATGAGAACAGAAAAAAGCAGGGCTCTAAATGCTAGAACTTTGATAGTTCGAAAAGAAAATATAAGCCAGCTCTCACTAATGGCTCTAGGCGTTATTAGCGAAATAAAAGATTTCCCACAAAATTTGATAATTATGTATAAATCATGTATTTTGTTTATTTCTAGAATGCTCTTTTGAGTTATTTATCTTCTTTTACTAGTCTTTTTTTCTTTTTCTCTTAATAAGATGGAGTTTAACTCCAACCTTTTACTTTTAAAAAATTATGCTATTGTACAAATATAATAATATATTGATAATAAATAAAAATATGGAAATCTTAGGAAATTTCTCCATTTAATAGACAATAACCGTCATCACTCTCATACTTCCAATTCTAAATTAGACTATTCTCAATTTTAATCTCTTAATATCAAAATGAGTAATAGTGGTGAGGAAACTGTTACGAGAAAACGTGGGCATCCTAGAAAGTCCTCTCCACCGCGTGATAATATTAGCATTAAAACTCTCTCCTTTACCACTAACAGATCATTAATAAGATCCTAATCATTCACAATTTCTTAAACAATCTAAATCCATTATTGCTAAAATAGCTAAGGGTTTGTCTCCTGTTATTGACTCCACGAGACAGACCACATCTTATGGTAATGTTTATAGTTTTTTTTTTTTTTTTATTATTATTATTATTATTATTATTATTATTATTATTATTATTGTTTTACTTGTTTACATATTAGTAAAACATTATATTCTCTTCTAGCATCATGCATGTTATTCTAACCTCTCTAATGGAGGATCTTCACCTGGATGTAAGCAGTCTCAATTTAAGCAGCACAGATGATAATTTATACTCTTTGTACTATTGTTTACTTGGACACCTGGTAGGCAATAAGCTTGTTAATTTTCAAATGATGAATGATACTATGGCATCAGTTTAGCAGCCAGTCAAAGGAATGAGCTTTGCTATGGAGGGAGCTTCTCTATTCCATGAAGAAGATATGAATCGTATACTAAGAAATGGGTTATGGTAGTTTTGCCAACAACTAATAGTGCTTAGTCATTTTTCAGGCATTGTACCAGCTTGAATAATAGCACTTGATTTTGTTGTTTTTTGGATACAAGTTATAGATGTCATCCCCCCCAAGGCCAAAGTGGGACCAGTGGCTCGAGCTATAGGTAATGATATTGGTACTTTTGATTCTTTTAATGAAAAGGCTCTACAACTCTGACAAATTTTTAAAATAAAAGTTTTCATTACTATCACAAAGTCCCTTCCTTGTGGCCTTAATCTTAAGCTGGAAAGCATAACTACTTAGATTTCCTTTCAGTATGAAAAATTACCTAGCTTTTGTTTCATTTGTGGGATGATTGGTCATGAAAAATCTAAATGTGAAACTGCTTTTGATAATTTTGCATTGAAGATGGAGCCTCGTCAATATGGTACTTTTGTAAGGGTTAGTAATGAACGAGTTAGTGGGTCAACCCAAAAAACTAGTAGCAAGTGGCTTCGTGGGGAAGAATAGAGTACAAAAATGTATGATAACTTAGATGTGTCACAAATCAACACTAATTTAGGCTCGTCCTTGAATTTGAGTGGTGCTTGTCCATCCACTCAGAATACAGATTATAATTATCATACTATTATCAAAGTGTGACCCCTTACTCTACTACCATGTTCTGCACCAATTGCTCTTGTTTCAACTCCTTCGCTAACTAGTACAACTGGTACACAATTTGATTCACTTGAGTAGACATATGCTACATTGGAGTTTGGCAAATCTTTAGAATTTATATTTGAATCTATTGAGAAGCAAGTTATTAAGGCTCTCAAGGATAATATTACTAATGATGTTGATTGATGGTGACAATCCACTTCTTAGTTTTTAGATTTTCTTTGGGTTTTTTTTTTTTTTAATCTGTGCTTGTTTTTACTTGTTTCTTTTAACTTTGGAATTGAGATATTTCCAATTTTCTTGCTTAGTTTTTAGGGAGTTGTTTTTTCACTACAAGAAAACATACATTTTGTGACAGTTAAAAATATCACAAAATATAAATATTGTCACAAAAAATTTTTGATAACAGCAAAATATTGTCACGACGTTGTCACCTTATGTCATGTTGCTAAAAGTAATTATAATTTGTGACAATAAAGATTGTGACAAATAATATAGGATTTGATACAATAAATAGGATGTCACAAAAAAAAATTAAAACATCTCTTAAATATTACCTTTTTCTGATGAATGAAGAAGACGATGAAAAAATTTCATAAAATAAAAAAGAAGAAGATGATGAAAAAGTTTAGTCCAATTAGATTCAAAATACAAATGAAATTAGAGTTCTATATTTAAAGATAATAAAAAAATATGGAGGAAAATTATTAAAATTTGCTTCTTCTTTTTTTGTTTTCTAGGTCATCATTAAAAAAGTTTGTATAAATAATTTTAAGTATTTTCGGCAAAAAAAAAATTTAAGTATTTGTGATAATTTTTAACTTGTGACATATATTTTCAAGTGACAAGTAAAGCTGATGTTATCAAATTAAATTTTTTAAAAAATAATAATAACAATTAATTTGTGACAATTATAAATTTAGGTAACAAAAAAATTTTATTTTGAACATTTTTTGTGACAAAATTAAAACTCGTCATAAAATATTACCTGCAAAATTGTTCAGTTTTTTATATGTTGTCACAATTTTTAATTTTTTTTATCGTCACAAAAATTTACCACATTAAATATTGTGACAAGTTTCAAATTATTGTTACAAAGCTTGTGACAAGAATCTAAGTGACAACGAAAATATTATCACAAAATGTGTGTTTTCTTGTAGTGTTTCATCAACTTGCGATTTTTCATAAGTTGGTTTTTCCTCTCAAATATTAATAAAAAAATAATGTTTGCCTAAAAAATTGAAATATTTGGAGGGACTATTCATGAATTTATTTAAAAAAGAATTTAGCCTAAATAAAAATTGTGATAGTTTGAAAATCAAAGATAAATTTTGGAATCTTGAAGTAGTACCTAATTAATATGGTTTTCATATTTTATAACATTATAAAAATTAACCAAAATAAAATATAAGAAAGTATGACTTTAGTTCAAAAAATAAGCATTATGTTATTAATATTCATAATATAAATTTAATTAATTAATTAAAGCGAATATAAGGTGAAAAATGAGGATATTAATTTTTTTTAGGAAAATTCAAACTTTATTTAGTTAGATAAATCAGACAAAATTCATGATAAATACAATTCGAAATTGAAAAAAGAGCAGCTGGCCAAGCTTAGAATGTACTTCCCTTACTAAAACACGAGCCGAGACATTAAATGAGGATATTAATTAATCACTTTCAAATAAATACAGCTTCGGATTATATGCTCTAATATTTTTAATTCATTTAATTTAAAATATTTGTAGATATTTATCTTTAGGTGGTGAGTATTTCTTGATATTTTGGTCATCTAATAATTATTCTCAACTTATTATTTTTAATTACTTATAATTAAAAATGTTTAATTGCTGTCAAAAAAAATTTTAAAAAATGTTTAATTGATAGTCTACTCTTTTCTCTCCCTTAAATTATTGATAGGTTATATAATTAATTAAAATAACTAATAAAAGAATATAATTAAAATTTTTGATTAATTATGATGTAAACAGATATTGTTGCAAGTACACTTCATTCTTTTATATTTGGTTTACATTCTTATAATGCAATTTTCTTTAATAAGATGAGATTTCCTCTTGAAGATTGTTGAAAAAGATTATAAATTTAAGTCTTATCATTTTTTAAAAGAAAAAATAATAATAATTAATACTAATAAAACATATAAAAATTATACCACTAAAAAATAAACAATAATATTTAAATTAAAATACTAAAAATTAAAAATATTATAATAAAATATGTATGATTCCATTACTATAATATATTGATGATCATTAATTTAATTTGTTATTTTTATATGAATTTCATCTTTATAGTAAATATAGGGAAAAAAATTATTATTCCTTATTGGGTATCCAAAATGTACCTTATATAAATAAAAGAAATTTTTGTTGATTTTTTTAAAAAATTTAATCGAGTTAAATATGGTCTAAAATAATTCACCTAATATATAGATTTTTTTATTAAAGATTGAAATTAAAATCCATATTATTAAAATAAAAAAATAATAAAATGAGAATAAATCATTTTAAAAAATAAAAATAAATATCGCCTTAAAAATTTGTTAATATTTAAATTAATTTCTAAAATAATTCATACAATACATATTTAAATTAATCAAAATCATTTAATTTCCAAATTTTATATAATTTCAACAAAGCATGCATGATCAAGATTTGGTGCAATTTTCACTTTATGTGTGATTTATTTAATTAAAATACAAATCTAAGTTGGCCAATTAATATATTAAGATTCAAATAATTAATAATAATTCTCAAAATAAAATAATATTTTTTTATTTTGCTTTGTGATATCAAGTAGGAGTTGGGGTCCACAATCCAGCAAATTGTAGCTTAAATGATTGCCCAAAAAAACTGAATTGTGTGTGAAAGCATTAGCAACTTTCATTTGATTGTTTAAAAGTTGAAAGAGATTGGAATCAATAAAATAAATGATTCTTATCGATTTAATTATTAAGTAATTATTAAGCAATAAAAATAAATGATTCTTATTGATTTAATTATTAAGTAATTATTAAGCAATAAAAAATAAATGAGTCTTTTTGAAATTAAGGATAAACAAGAGATGAGATTTGCATGCTTTTTTATTTATTATTGATGTTACTTTTTTCTTTGAGAAGTAGAACATTAATTGCAAATTACATATTGGTACATCTCAATTTAGAAAGCAATTAAATATTTTTGGAATCAATGGATGGCCCAAAGGGCCGTGGACCATACAATAAGGAGTAATCTATCCCTTTAGCCATATATGCGAAATCACATCTAGTATAGAGGAGATGACTCGAATTCGATATGTCTCACTACTAAAAGCAGTACTCTTGTCACTTGAGTTAGACCTCAAGTGTGAAAGCAATTAATTATTTATTAGTAGAAAATGTTTTTCATATTATAGATCTTACAAAGTGTGTCCAAAAAAAAATGTTTAGATGAAGGTCTATGTTGTATTCCACAACCTCATAAGCTAGTTTTTCCATTATAACATTTTGAAAATTTTAAAAATATATATATATAAATAATTAGTACTCCCTCCGTCCAAAAAATATGGTTATGCTTGTCATTCTCACAAAGATTAAAAAATTATAGGTATTATAGATATTGCAATTTGTTTCTGCAAGAGGTAATCTACAAGAGCCCTATGGAAGGCACCTTTAAGCCCGTACTACATCCAGACTAATCCCTATTTGCACTGGACTGGTCTAATTAAGAATAAAGTGCTGGCCAACAAATTTCCTTTTTTACTCTCATTATTAATGGTGAATAAAAATATAAAATCAAATAATAATAATTAATTAATGGTATTTTTATAAACAGATTAATTAATTACTCATCACAAATTGAAATTAGACTATAATTTAGGACAAAAAAATATAGCCAAACATGATTTTTTTTTTCGGACTGAGAGAGTTTATAAATTTTAGGATAAATGACCTAAAAACTAGTAAAGTTTTGAGAGTTTTATTGTGGCCACTAAAGATATTTTTTTGATAACTAATCTTTAAAATTCATTTTAATATAATATTTTTGACTGGATTTATTGCTTATGAAATATATATAGATATCCAAAATTTTGTTATGTATTTCTTTCTGCATCCGATTAATAGTAACACATTAAAATGAATTTTAAAAAAAAAGTTAGTGTTTATATTAAAAAACTTACAAATGAGTGATTTTTTAATTTATTTACCAGACATTAAATTTATCCTTTTTCTAAAATATGGTATATTAACTTAATAAAAGTTCCAATTTTTCTAAAAGTGAATTTGAGTTAATTTCTTTAAATCCAAATTAGATCTAGTTTGGCTTAATTTATTAAAATATATATACATCTTTTCGGTTATGTTGGTTTTCCTAATATATTAATAAAAGAAAATTAATGATTAAAAAACATGATTAGTGATGAGAACTTAGGAGCCATGCATAAAAATCTTAAATGTGTGAAAAATAATGATTTTAAGAAACTTCTTTAAGATTGTCCTTTTTATCAAAATTGCTTACAAAGGGATCAATTCAGACAAAATTCATATTTAGTCTATTTGCTATCAATAGAAATGCAAGTAAGATGAATACATGGTTGGTTGAAGATTCATCCAACTGCTTTAGAGATATATGGGTTGTGAATTTCAAGTTTTGGTATAATTGTATTAAAAGAAGTTTCAATGATTTAATTAATCAATTCAAGCCTAATGTAAAAATGAAGATTCAACAAGTCAAATGTTAAAAAGTCAATCTCCTTCCAAGATAAGGAATACTACAAATATTTTTCCAAATTGGAAAAGAAATTTTTTTTCCAATTTGGTGAAGGATTTGACTTTTCCAAAATTTAATTTATTTATTAGTTGATTTGTTTTGGAATATGAATAATTATATTTCTTATTTTTCAAGTTATGATTTTAATTCCTCTTTATGGTAAATTTTCTTTCCTATTACTAACCATAATTGTAAAAGTGGATTCTCCCTATAAATACTCCAAATTCAACCTAGTTCAAAAGGGATGGTCTAATTATAAAACTTTTATTAAATAAAGTGAGAATTATTTTACTTACTTTGTTCTTTGTGAACTTTACAAATTGTTTGTATTGTTTTCAAAATTCTACACTGTCAAATCAGTTACAAAACTTATTATTAAGCTTTTGAAATTGTGAGACATACATATTTTATAGTTAAGGATCTTGGTTCTTCTATAAACAAGGATTTTAACTCCATTAATCAAATTACCTACTACTTGAACGATCATTGGCAAAATTCTAAACATATTGATTTGGGTTCTACCTCGATCTATAGGTAGAAATCACATTAATCAAATTTTGGAAAAATCAAATCCTCCACCAATTTGGAAAAAAAAATTCATTTTTCAATTTGGAAAAATATTTGTAGCTTTCCTTATCTTGGAAGGAGATTGACTATTTGACCTTTTTGATTTGTTGAATTTTCATCTTTACATTGGGATTGAATTGATTAATTAAATCATTGAAACTTCCTTCAATACAATTACACTCAAACTTGAAACTCACAACCCATATATCTCTAAAGCACTTGAATGAGTTTTCAACCAACCATGTATTCATCTTACTTACATTTTTATTGATACCAAATAGACTAAATATGAATTTTGTCTAAATTGATCCCTTTGTAAGCAATTTTGATAAAAATGACAATATTGAAGAACCTTCTTAAAATCATTATTTTTCACACACTTAAGATCTTTATGCATGGCTCCTAGATTCTCATCAATTAGCAACCTAATTTAATTCATTATTTTTTCTTAATTTATATTATCAAATATCTTGAGATAATTTCATGGAAAAAGTACAAAAATGTACCTCGTAGTTTAATGTGTTTGCAATTTAGGGTCTGTGAAATTTTTCGTGACAATTTAGGATATGTGGTTCAATTTATTAGCAAAATAGGATTTCGTATATTTTCATCCGACGTGACGCTAACGTGGCGTACACATGTCAGGTGAAAAATGACATCACGATAAATCAAACCTAAAACTATAAATCAAACTGATCTATTTTTTAAAAAATTTGGTTCGGTAACCAAGCCGAACCAAACTTACTATAAATATATAATATAATTTACAAAAAATTTAATATAAAATTATAAAATATTAATAAAATCTTGATTTTTTGGTTCAATTTGATTTTTCAAATGGTGAAATGAACTAAAAATAAAAAATATATATGATCTTAAACTGAACCAAACTGAACTGAAAAAACTGAATTTCATAAACCAAAATCTTTTTCGATTTGGTTCAATTATGAAATACTATCCGCTTCGATTTTGTCCACCTCTCTACATGTTCATAGAATTTATTCAATAAATAATGAAATTAAAAAAAAAAGAAAGATAAATCACTTAAATTATAAAATAAATGCAAGAAGAAGGAATTATCTTTTAAATTACTATTAATATTTTAATAAAATAAATGCATAAAAGATATACTAAAGCATAATACATCAATAGACATATATTTTAATATTAAATCTATGATCAATTTCTCTTTTTATATATTTATACAAGACGCCAAAGCAAATAATTTGAGCTTAGTAAGCGTAATTAGTGATATATTTATGTTTGGAATCTTATTCAATTGTGGGCCAAATAATAAAAATTATTTATTGGTTAATAATGAAAATAAGAAAAAAAATAATCTTCCAATTTAATCAGACGTCTTTAGTTCGAATCATAAATATATAACTATTTTAAAACTTTAGAAGAAGTGATTTGTCGTCCTAATGGGTCCTATCTGATACGAATAGAGATTAATCTGAATGTGATATAAATTTAAAGATGTATTCTACAGTTAGAGCTCATCTGGACAACTCGTGCCAGAAGCTAAATAAGAAAAAATAATTTGGCAAAAAAAAATTAAGTGAAAGGAATCTAAGAGAGAAAGAACATGATTAGAATCTTTGGTGAAGGCCAACGAAACACTGACAAATTCTCTGGACCGTGTTTTTTGTCTTTTTTTATTATTATTTCCATTTCTTATTTTTCTAATTGGTTTTACCTTGCTTTCATTTTTCTTTGTTACAGTACATTTCAATTTTTTTTTCTAATTCTTTTTGCTGTTTTTAAAGTTTTATTTTATTTTTTTTCTTGTTTTAATTTTTTTATGTATAGATATTTCAAAATTATATATTATTTATATTATATATAAGAAATAAACATTATATATATTCAAAAAGAAAAAACTCTTTATATATTAGAAAAAATAAAAATATATATTAAATTTAATTGAATTATATATTATGTAATAAAACTATACATTAAATATTTAAAAAAGATGTTCCTTTCATAAAATAATTATTCAGAATATATATATATATATATATATATATAAAAAGTATAATTGAATTATATATTATATGTCCCTATTTTATAATTAATAGAAATG
>CAOJBK015502178.1:0-16486 GCA_948294925.1 Codiaeum variegatum
TGAATTATCATATTATATGTACAAACCTAAAAACGAAGGGAGACTGAACATGAAATGGCAATTGATACGTTCATCGTACGTTGTTAGTTAAGAGTCCATATATCAAACTTCAGGGAGAACATCCAAAACCTTTAGGAATGACAAAAAATAAATCGTTAAAATGAGAATTTTGTTATATCAATCGGTTCTCATCCAAAGGGAAGTCTACAATTTGATTCAAATACAAGGAGAACATCAAGAATATTAAAATGTAAAGGATCAAGAAATTTTGAATTCAGGTCTAATATTTACAATTTTAATACAAAAGGGGTATTTTTATAATTTCATCCTTGTTGGAACAATAGTTAAAATTTAGTTACAAAGTCTTTATTTTATTTCAAGTCTTATTTAGGAGTTTAGGTGGTTTAGTATTTCCTAGTTAGAGCTAATTCGTTTTCCTAGTTTAAAAGTAGTGCTAGAATTCCAAATTAGTTTTGAAGTCCTTTACTTTAAGGACTAGGAGTTGTTGAGTCTACAAATACTTAGTAATGTTTTTAACAAATCTTGTTGTTGAATAGACAAAATAGAAACTATGCTATTTCGAATTGTTTGATGCAATTCAACCCTAGGTTTGATGCCCTAGGATCCTACATGTGATGTACAAGAAAGTTTAAGTGTGAAGCTTAAACTATTTTATCCTATAATACTGTTCACGTCATTTTTCACCGAGTTTGGAGAAGTTTTGTGGTTCCTTGTTACAGCCCCCCTCCTTATCTTCATTTCTCAAATCACATTCTCTTACAAACCATAACTTCTCATCTATAGTTTCCAATCATCTTGACCTCCATAACAATCCAATTCATCCCTTTTTAACCAACCCTCCAACTTGTCCTACATCACAATTCTAACAAAACAAGCTTTGGCATAGTATAATCAAGATGACAACAAAGCATATCTAATTTCTACAGGCACAAACATAGAAGAACATATTTTTATTACCATAATTATTCAAATATAGTTCCAAATAAAGCAGAAAGATATATACAATCACTAAAGGAAATTCTGATTAAATCCAATATCTGAAACTGTACAAAGAACACTAAAAACTCTCAGGAGAATAACTTAGGATATATTGTTGCAGAAATAAGATATACTCCCTCTGTTCAGAATTGACCATCCAAAGAAGCTCTTTTTCTTGTCCCATATTTGTGTTTCATTTCAATATTTAATTATAAAAAAAAATACTATCAACCAATAGAGTAGCCGCATTAAATATAATAATTGATAAGATTGGCTCATTTATTTGATTTTTTGATCTAATATTATAATTAATGTAAATTTCTTAATATGTGTGTCCACCCCCAACACCAATGAGATGGTCAAATCCAGATGGAGGGAGTATCTCATAGCAATTTTTTTTTCCTGATCATATATGACGAACCTTAGACACAAAACAGTACCAAGTCTGAGTAGACAAGTCTACTACAATCCCCAAACAAGCAGATAATAAAGACTGCAAACACATGAGAAAAATGTAGTACAACAAACAGATAATAAAAACTGCAAGCACATGAGAAAATATAGTACTTTTAAAAGTAGTATAAGTAAATTTTGGCATCTTACCAAGTAAAGCTGGAAAAGAAATAAATAGACAAATAAAGAAAAAGCTCAGTTAAAAACAGCACCTCTGGACTCCATACAGCACAGTTTTGATGAATCCAAATTCCAGTAATACCATAGCTGTCGTTTATAGGACCCAATAGACGGCCAAGCCACCCAGGTTCATCACCAAATCCATCCCATACATCATAGTCGGGATCTTCTGAAGCTGATGAACCACTGTATGTCTCATTTTTACTCTCACCAGCATCCTGCATCAATCTCTTTGGTGGCTTACCATCATTACCACATCCACACAAACCACACCGCCTCCCCTGTTTAACCCATGGCTTCTCAAGGATATGCAAGTCATGCTTCAAATTGGTTGCCTTGGCAAGATCTCCATCCTCCAAAGGAATTTCCTTAACCTCATCCCCTCCTTCCTTACAAGGACCTCCAACTCATTCACCAGATTCCCATCAACCTTGACACTGTCTCTTTCATTTTCCACATCCACTGCATCTTCCAACTCATTCGATTTGTCACTTTGGTCCACATTTTCCACATTATCATTCCCATCAGGACTTTTCTCGCTCCAAACTATCCAAATTCTCTTTTTGGTCTTGTTTATCTAACGCTGAATGCACAACACCATTGTCCACATCGTCCCCCTCATTTTCACCACCTATAGCATCAGCTGGAATACTCTCATCAGACTCTTTGCAAGTTACCTCCCTGTCACTTCCACTACCTATTCCACTGTCAGAAACTGGCTTTTCGTCATCAGCCTCACCCTCTGAAACATCCCTCTCATCCTTCTCACTCTCATCTTCTGCAGTACTCTCATTGTTCTCATCCTTTAAGCTGGCATCTTTATCATGACATGTTTCACTCCCTTTCATTTCATTTCTGAGACCATTTACAGCCTTAACCCTCCCTGGCCTTTTTGACTTCACAACCATTAACTTCTTACCATGCCAATCCTCTTTCTTCACACTATCTACCTTTCCTATTTCAGCAAAAAGTTTCCATTTCGCACCCATATCACGCCTTTCTGTAGTTCGGGATCTCAACCACGATCTCCAACTCCCCGGGGTATCCAAATTACTCTCCTCTTTCTTGACACTTTAAACTACTCCCTCCATTTCTACTAGCCTTCAAATTCACATTCTTACCTATCACCTTCCACTTTTTAGCTGGTGGAGGCGAAGCATCAAGTACAACAGGTGCTGCCGGACCCGTGAGCTCCGTCGAAGCTCTGAATGGGCACCCAGAGCAGACCCGGAGGTCTTTTTCCTTCATTAGATTCACTGTGATTTTGATTATAGACATTTTCACATATGGCATCAAGTTTCTTGTGCTTCTTCCGAAGCCTAGTACCCGTCTTGCCAAAATCCCTAAGCTTCGGTGAAGAAGCGGAAGCCGATTTCAATTGCATGACCAGAACAAATGATAATCTTATCTATCTACAGCCAACAATATTTGGTTATAGGTCTTGTTATTTGATCAAATTAGGCATTTCACTGAACTCACCATCCTCTTAATGAAATGTGATGATATCGAAACAAACCCTAGAAACCCCATTTTTGTTGGTAAGCTTTGCATCGGGTTTCGTGAAGATTTGGGTTTTAATATGCGCTCTATTTTCAATTTTGCTGTTATTTTTTATGGAGGCTAAATCACAACAGTTTTACTACAAGTGTGTAAAACTCAGAACTAAGTGTTAAAAATTAATTATTGAATTTTAAAAACTGATAATTTTTTAAATTATAAAAATATTTAATTATTTATTTATTTATTATACTTAATATAAATTTTAAATTAAAATTTTAATTTTATTATTTTATATAATTTTTTATTTAATTTAATTTTTTAAATTAAAATTATTAAATAAATTTAAAATAATTAAATATTAGATTTAATTAAATTGAATTATCAAACACTACTTTTAATTATATTCTAACTCAACTCATATTAATCAAAAGTGACTAATATTTTTTTTTAATATTTTTTTCATATTTTCTATTTAAAAAATAATAATAATAAATTTTAATAATAATAATACTCTTATCTAATTTCGTATTTTATTTTAAATATAAAAAAAATTAATTATATAAAAATATAATTTATTTTATATAAAATAATTATTTTAAAAAAATAAAAATTAATTTTATAATTATAAAATATAATTATTTTATAAAAAATAAATTATTAATATTTTATAATAATTTTTATTAATTTATATTAAATATTATATTATATTATATTATAAAAGTTTGAGATTGCATATGCCATTATTAATGCAAAGTAATTGATTAAAATATTTAATTAAAGGAAACAAAATATTTGAATAAGAAAATAAAGTAAAAAGAATTGAATAAAACTAATAAATAAAAATTATAATGGAAAAGCAAGTGATGCAAACGGATGATTAATGCTAAAATAATAATCATAAAGAGAGTAGGAGAGCTTAATGGAAAGCTTAGACTTTATTAATGATTAGTAATAGTTTTTACAAGTAAGTGGGGAAGGGAGATCATGCCTAAGCTGTCAGGTTAGGCCCTCAATTTATAATAGAAGGACCTAGACACGTGTCAGAGTGCAGGCGATGGAGCCATGCACAATGACACCTATCCTATGACTCATCTGAAGCGGAACACGTGATGTGTTGCATGCATGGGGAGTCATGCGTGACGACACGTATGTTGGACCTCTTTACAGGACGTAACACATGTACAGGATACTAATACCTCTCGGTATGATGACACGTGTACAGGGGAGGTGATGACACCTAAGGGAAACTAAGGCCTCTTACGGAGGCGACATGTGTTACAAGAGATAAATACAAAAGATATTTACAATTCTTTATATTATTTCTTACTAATAGTCTCCCACTACTACCAAAAAGAGTTGGGATAACTGAAAGTCTTGAAGTTGAATAAATTTTTGAACTTGAATAAGTCTTCATGACTCTTGTAGGAGAGCTTGAATAAGGTTAGACAAAGCTTTGATGGAAACTTGCGTAATGCTTTCTCTTCACAAACTCTGCAAATTGAATAATCATTTCTTGTGTAATGTTGAATATTTGAATAATTCTTTTAAAACTTGATTAATCCTTTGAAGAAGGAGTTTAATAAATTTTTAGTTTGATTAAGACTCTTGTAATTTGAGACTTGAAATAATTATGGGTTAAGTAAAACTTGGATTTGAATAATTCCTTGAAAGTAACTTGAAAATAGCTGAATAAACTTCACATTGATGAATGTATCTTGATATAATTATGTTGGAGTTGATAAAATCATAGTGGACTAATAAAATACCTACAAAAGAAAATAGTTAGGAAAATAGTTTTTCTTTTTTTTTCTTTTTCTCTTCAGTTTTTTTTATTTTTTGAAATTGAATAATTTATACATGAGATAAATTAATATCATAATACTCATCTTCTACCAAAGGGTTGACAGAAGAGGCTGCTTCATCATCTAAATCTTGTGACATAGTTGACATTACATCATGAAGTATTTTCTTATATTCTTGCTGATCGGATGCAGAGGCTAATGAAGTATGAATCTTATTTTAAAGAAATCAGACTATTGTGAAGCAGGTGATACTAAGAAAGTGGATCCTGAATTAAACTGTTGAGTAACAATAGTAACACAGGCTTGATTGGGATTACAATCAGGCCACAATCTAACACAAAAAATCTTGATAAGCGATGGAGTTTAAAGGAGAGGCATGGTGTTGAATAATCTTATAATTCTTGGAGAGGATTCAGGGAAGTTGGAAGATAATAACAAAAGAAAGTAATTTGTTTTTATTAAGACATTATGATTTAAAGACTTGATTAATTTTCTAAGGTAACACAGATTGAATGAGACCAAAATAATTCTTCCATTCTTGAAACCATGATGGAAGGGGGTACTAACACTCTTTGTGAAATGAATAAACTAGGAAAGGGTGTAGTTTCGAATAGGAAACATATAATAGTAAGTATTTTTATAATCTTGATAATTATATGTTTTTGGAGTGATGGATTTTGGAGAAAAGTTTTTAAGTGAAAAGGGGGAGAAGCAATGGAAGATGTATTGGTTCATAAGGCGCTTGAATAACTCACAAGTTAATTTTGAGTAAGTTTTCTAAGAGTAGTTCGGGTATTACTACTCAAAGAAAGAGGAAAGAATTGAAAGTATGACTTATTTGAATAAATTTCATTAGTAATTTTTTCCCTTAATGGAAGTTCCCATTAAGTCTATTTGAGTAAGTAGATAAAATCTATTTCTTTCAATTAACTCTTTTCCAGCAAAGTTTTATGAGCGAAAATCAAAAGAGTTTTGAAAATAGATTTCATTTTGTTGAGTAAAACATGCAGATTTTATAAAACAAATTTCATGAATAAAACATGCAAAAACAGTTTCATGATTAAAACCATGAATATGCGATGTATGAGGGTTGAGTAAGGCAACTGGAAGGAATAAAATCAAAGGAAATTTTGAACAATAAAAAGAAAGAATTGAATAAGGCAATGGATAAAGAAAAATTAAAAGGATTTGAATAAATTATAAAACACTATGGAATTGAATAAGACTGAGGAGATTAATTTTTTCCCATGATCTAAGTCTTCTAAATCTATACTCATATTTAAAGCTCTAGCTTCAGTTGGAATAATTCTTTCACCTAAATCTATATTATCTACATCATTTTTTAATACATGATAAATAAATCTAAAACCAACAGTCTTAAGATAATATTATGAGTAACACTACATGGATAAATTGTAGAAATAAAAGGAGTTCTTAAAATAATATTAGGAGTTATGTTCTTGATTAAAACAAAAGGAGTTTTAAAACAAAATTTATCATAATAAAATTTTGAATTGACTAATTCATAATTTACTTATATTTTGCTACCATCTGCACTACATAAAATTTCAATAATTTTCTTAAAATATTTTATAGGTATTAATTCTTCTTTAATACAGTTTTTATCTGCACTAGTGTCAACTAATGCAGGAGTTGAATGATAAAACTCGTCATTAACAACAATATTAATTTGAATAATCCACTTATATTGATTAATATGAGGAATAACATTTAAAAAATCATTTGAAATAAAATATCTTTATTTTTCATTTTAGATGTACTAAGTTGACTATTAGTTTTAAAATCATAATTTTGATTTTTGAATAATGCTTTTTTGAATAAATCACTATCATATTTTAATTCTAAAACATCTTTCTTGATTAAATCTATTTCTTCTTTTAAATCACTTAAGGTAGGAATATCTGAAACCTTTTGTTGATTAAACCTATTAAAAACATCTTTTAACATAAAATTATTTTCTTGATTAATACTCTTATCATTAGTAATTTCATCTTTTAATTTTAATAAGTATTCTCTTTTAATATCTAAATCTACTATTTTATCTATACAATCTAAAGTAAAACTTGTTTTTTGAAATAAAACATTAATACTCGGAAAAGAAAAATTTTTACTTGGATAAATCTCTTTTGAAGTTTTTTCTAATACTTTAGAATTGCATAAATCAAAATTTAAAACTTTAGAATCTTCAAAAATATTTAAATTTAAATAAGTATCTAAATCACTACAATTTAAAACTTTAGAATTTCTAAATTTAAAGATATATTATTTTCTTCTTCTAAAGCATCAGTTGTAATTTCAAAAATTGATTAAATCTACTGAAACTAATTCTACTTCTTGAATAATTTCTTTAGTTTTATCTTAAGAAGAATTGATTAAATCAGAAGACGTACTATTATTAGTTAAAGTAAGATTTTATACTAAATCTTTTGTTTGAATTTTTTTTCTTCAATTTTATTTGAAGAAGTATTGATTAAATCAATTTGATTAACATTTGGAGAATTTTTTTTTCAAGTTCTACTCGATCAACATGCTGAACTTTATTTGAAGAAATAATTTTTGTAAGTTTAACTAATTGATTAAGACACAAAGAGTTAATTAAAGAAATATTTTCTATAGACTTATCAATATACTCAGAAAATTTTTCCATTTGATTAAGACAACGAAAATTGATTAAAGAAAATTTTTTCATGATTTCTTCCATTTGATTAAAGCATCTAGTATTGTCTAAAGTAATATTATCTAATTTTAAAGAAATATTTTCTAAAGAAGACTCAATCTTTTGTAAATAACTACTCATCAAAGCCAAAGACTCTTTAATACTACTATTAACACTTAAGTTTTTTCATTAAAAAAATTAAAACTCTGATTTTGATTAATATTATCGGAAGATGAATTAAAACTTTAGGTGTTCTTTTTGAATGACACACTCTTCTTTAACATATTCAATATCTTTTTTATTAAATCCCAATTGTTGATTAAGAAAATCCTCAAACATCGAAAACCATTGGAAAAAAATGAATATTTTCTTAGAAAAAATTCATATAATTATAAGGGAACAGTATAAAAAAGTAATTTGTGATTTGAAGTTTTCATTAGTCAGGGTATATTGTTTACTTTGTGACATTTTAGGTTCTATGGTTTGTGCCGTTAGATACTTTAAGGCTAAAATCATTTTTTATTACTGATATGGCGCTTCCATGTGATGATGTGAAATTGTTTTTTACTATACTAGTTGTTGACGTAGATTTTTTATTATTTTTATTTGTTGACGTGGTACATTTTTGTTATAGTGAAACCCACATATTGGAAATATATTTTAATTAAAAGAAGTGATTGGTAAGATTTGAACTCATGATCTTAGATAAAAATAAAAGAGTACTTACCGCTTTACAAAGACAAACTTTTTATCTTTCATTGCATAATAAATGTATACATTATATATCACAATAATAAAGATAGAGAAAACAAAATAAAAGATAATTTTTTTTTGTAAATTATTATAGTTTATTTATTTTTATTATTTTCTCAATCCAATCTCACATAATTTGATGATTTATTTTTTTAAAAAAATTAAGAGGTTATTTTAAAATTTTTAATTTCAAAAAAAAATTAAATTCCAAATATATAAATTAAAATAAAAAATTTTATCTTTTATTTTTTTTCTCTTCTTTATTATCGTGGGATATAATATATATACTTATTATGCTTGTCAAAGTGATAAGTACTCTTCCACTTTTACCTAAGGTAATGAGTTCAAATCCCCCACCCACTTAGTTTAATTTTCATATGGAAGCGCCACGTATACACTACATCAGCAATAAAAATTACACATCATAAGAAGGTACCACATCATCATTTTTCAATGGCATTAATGGTTTTGACTTTAAAGTGTATAATGGTGTAAACCACAGGACCTAAAATATTACAAAGTAAACCACATACCCTGACTAATGAAAGCCTCAAATCATATGATACTTTTTTGTATATTTTTCTAATTATAATACTTAGTTTTAATATAATCTCTTTGTTTTTCATCATAATTCTCGAAAAACCAAATACTTTTTTTCATAATTTTTATCAGACTCTAATTCTCTTTTAATATAATCTTTATCTATAGACCAATTTGTATTCATGTTGAAATGATTATCTTATCTTTAAGACTTTGACTAAGGTTATTAGTCATTTAGTAAATTTATTTTTTATCAGAAGTTTGCACTAACTTACTATTTGTTCCTCCTAAGTTTCTATCCTCTTATCTATTTCAGCTGACAATGATCTCCTAGTCCAAGTACTTGTTTAGCCTTATGCAGATTCCTACCGAGATCACCTTGCGGGACCACCTATCCTCGGCTGACCAATGCTTCTGAGGTTGACCAACAGTTCAGAGAATACCTGTATAATGCTACCTTGACTAGACTCTGAGGAATAGCCTATAATACTCTAGCAGACTCAAATCAAAGCTCCAAGAACAAACAAGCAGTAAACTAAACACAAAATTCTTTTAAACAATAAATTTATTAAATAACAAATAAACTTAATATTAGTCTTAAATTCTTGATAAAAGCTTTTTAGCCGGACATGGTCTTTGATAAAATATTTTTATTTTTTAAATACATATATAACACTATAAATTAAAACTTAAAACTTAAAAAACTAAGAGACAAAATTTAATTGAATAAAATATAAGATAAGACTCATATAAAGCTTATGATGACTCTCCTATAAGTAGGAAATTTTGAAAACCTATAGGATTCAGATCTGTCCTATTGATACCTCTAACAACTAAAGATAACTCTATAAGTATTGGTTCATTGTCTTGAATAAGAGTAAGGTTTAAAATACAAGAGAATAAGTTAGGCTCTGATACCAGGGTGTGGCGAGTGCGAATCGTTATTGAATATTCTGCAACTTGAGTGAAGAAGTTGAAGGTTACGGATGCCATGATTAATGCAAATTAATTAATTAAAACATTTAATTAAAGCAATTAAAGTATTTGAGTAAGAATATTAAATAAAGTAAAAGGAATCAAATAAAACTAATGAATAAAGCTTACAGTGGAAAGCCAGTGATGCAGAAAGATGATTAATGCTAAAACAATAATTATAAAGAGAGCAGGAAAGATTAATGGAAAGCTTAGACTTTATTAATGATAAGTAAGAGAGTTTAAAAGTAAGTGGGGAAGGGAGATCATGCCTAAGTTGTCGGGCTAGGCCCTTTATTTATAGTAGAAGGACCTAGACATGTGTTAGAGTGCGAGCGATGGAGCCATGCACGATGACACCTATCCTATGACTCATCTGAAGCAAGACACGTGGTGTGTTGCTTGCACGGGGAGTCATGCGTGATGACACATATATTGGACCTCATTATAGGACTTGACACATGTACATGACACTAATACCTCCCAGTATGGTGACACATGTACAAGGGAGGTGATGACACCTAAGGGAAACTAAGGCCTCTTACGGAGGTGACACGTGTTACAAGAGATAAATACAAATATAAATAATATAAATAGATGTAATCTTTATCTTTTATTTTTATCCTTTGTATACGCGTCACCTTTCTAAAAGGCCTTAGTGTCTTTTGGGTGTCACCACCTCCCGTGTACACGTGTCACCATACAAGGAGGGATCAATGTCTTGTATATATGTCGATGTCTTGTAAAGGTGTCCGGCTAGGTGTCGTCATGCATGGGCTCCTCTCCATGCCTCATGCCACATGTCCTTGAGTCAGAGTCCAGGTGTCGTCGTGCCTGTGGCCCTTATCATGCACTCCAACACGTGTCCACTAGGTGTCATCGTGCATACAGCCCTTAACATGTCACCGTCCTTGTACTATAAATAAGGAGCTCAGCCCTACGGCTTAGGCATCCATTCGCTTTGTACACTTTTGCTTACATAAATAAAATGTTATTCTCTTTATTAATCTCTTGGCTTCTTGTTTAAGTTCTTTTAATTAATTTTATTATTCAATTATTTTCTGCTCCTGCATCAACTATGCTTTAATCAAGCTTTAAGTAAGCTTTACTTATTTCAAATATTGTTTTAACTTGTTTTATTCAATTCATTCATCTTGCATTTGCATCGATATGGGCCATTAATATTTTATAATAATTATTATTAATTTATATTATAATATTATAAATATTATATTATATTATAATCTAATGTGTATATATATATCCTAAATCTTAATATCTAATCTTGAAACCTAAGTCCTAATTTTAAATCTTAAACTCTAATCAATTTGAACTTTAAACCCCGATCACTTCCAATCTTAAACTCTATCTTCAAATTCTTAACGATAAAACTTAAATCCTAAACCTTAATCAATATGAATCTTAAATACTGTTTCAAACCCTAAATTCTAATTCGTAAATCTTAAACCCTAAACCCTAATCACTTCTATTCATAATCTCTATCTTCTAAACCTAAATTCTAATATCTTAAATCTTATACATTAATCAATGTGAACTTTAAATGCTATCTCTAACCCTAAATTCTAATTCTAATTCGTAAATTTTAAATCCTAAACCCTAATCACTTCTAATTTTAAACCCTATCTTTTAATCCTAAATTCTAATTTTTTACAATGAATCGTAAATTCTAAATCTTAATCAATGTGAACCTTAAATCTTATCTCTAACCCCAAATACTAATTCTAATTCATAGATCTTAAATCCTAAACCCTAATCACTTCTAATCTTAAACACTACCTTATAACCCTAAATTTTAATTCTTGACAGTGAATCTTAAATTCTAAACCTTAAATAATGTGAACTTTAAATCTTCTCTCTAACCCTAAATTCTAATTCTAATTCGTAGATCTTAAATCCTAAACCCTAACCACTTCTAGTCTTAAACCCTATCTTCTAACCTTAAATTCTAATTTTTTATCATGAATCTTAAATTCTAAACCTTAATCAATGTGAACCTTAAATATTAAATCTAACCATTAATTTTAATTCTAATTCGTAGATCTTAAATCCTAAATTCTAATCACTTCTAATCTTAAACCCTACCTTCTAACCCTAAATTCTTATTCTTGATAGTAAATCTTAAATCCTAAAATTTAATCAATGTGAATCTTAAATTCTATCTTTAACTCTAAATTCTAATTTTTAATCATAAATATTAAGTCTTATACCCAAATCACTTCTAATCTTAAGACCCTACTTTCTAATCCTAAATTCTAATTCTTAATAGTGAATCTTAAATCCTAATCCTTAATTAATGTGAACCTTTAATTCAATCTCTAACCCTAAATTCTAATTCTTAATCGTAATTCTTAAATCCTAAATCCTAATTAATATGAATCTTAAATCCTATCTCTAGCCTTAAATTCCAATTTTGAATCATAAACCCTAAATTCTAATTAATATGAATCTTAAATCCTATCTCTATTCTATTTCAAGTCTTGGTAAGGCATATATACATTTTCATAGTAGTATTTTACATATTTTAATCTAGTAAAGACCATGTTAATTATATTGTGAAAATAATATATATGTACACAACAAACTTCATAATTATATATATAATATTTTTTTAACATGCCAACAAAATCACAGAAGTTGAATTCATTTGTTTTTTTTTTCAAGTTCACGTAATGTTATTGAAGTTTAAAGAAAGTTCTAATTTATTTAATTTAATTATAATTCCATTTTTTATAAAAAAAAGAGTAATAATAAAATATTGAATTCAACTTTTAAATAATTATTGTAAGATTGAGATTAGCCCTTGATGTTATTTTTAATTTTTGTCAACAATTACATTTTATGTTTTTCTTTCTTTCTCTTTCTTTTTAATTTTTTTTATATCACTAATTTTGATTTTCTTTATTTATTTTTATTTTTTATGTAAATTAAATAAATATTAATCAAATTTGTAAATTTTGTTTAAATTTCTCTACCAATATTATGGGTATTTTAGAAAAAAATGTTTAAGATAATTAATTTGAAATAAAAAATATATAATTTAATTTATTATGATTAATCTATATTTATATTATTATTATTAGAAAAATATTTAGAAAGTTTGAGAGCAAAAGGCTAAATAAAATTAAGGGCAAAGCACAAAAAAGGGCATTGTCGTTTGACGCATTTGCAATTTAGGGTTCGTGGTTCAATTTGTTAGTAAAATCAGATTTTCGTCCATTTTCATCCAATGTGACACTGATGTGGTGTCAATTTTCATTTGACACGTGTATGGCCACGTCAACGCCACATCATATGAAAATGGACGGAAATCCTATTTTACTAACAAATTGAACTACAAACCTTAAATTGTTACAAAAAATTCCACAAACCCAAAATTTCAAATGTATTAAATAACAATGCCCTTTTTTGTACTTTCTCCTAAAATTAATACGATGATCAAATCATATAATAAAAATTAATAATAAGTTGTAGCCTTAAGGCTGAATAAAATTAATATAAGTATCTAGTTACATAATAAATTATTATATTACTACTATAAATTTTAATAATAAGTTGTAATCTTAGTATTAGATAAGGCTATATAGAATTAATACGAGTATCTAGTCACATAATAATTTCTAATGTCAACATTGGTATGACTATATATAAAATGGAAAAAAATGACTCTTTTTTTTCCTTAGATTTATAAGCATACATTGATTATAAAATTATTAAAAAGGCCAATCTGATTTCAAAATAAAAAGAGCAATCTGATTTCAAAATCTATTTAGATTAGGGATATAAAATGACTATATTCTTTCTTTAGATATATAAATATCCACTGATAATATATTAATTTAATTATCGTTTGATAAGATAGATTTGCAATCCATGGAGTTGCTCAAATCTAAGGAATTGAAAACCCACATTTTACGTGAGATTTCAAATCTTTCATTTTTTAAGCTTTAAATCATGATGAATTCTTCTAAATCTATGATTGTTACTTTACTTTTTTAAACCAAACAACAACAAAACTTAAAATCCATGGATTTTATGAAATCCATCATTGAATTCTCTCCTACCAAACGACCACTAAAATATTTATCTAATTTCTTTTTTTTTAAAGCATAATTTAATTTAAAAAATAATAGTATATGATAATGTGTAACAATTAATGCTAGATAACTAATAATTCTCAAATTTTGAAAAAAAATGTGTGTAACAATTGGTGCTAGACAACTAACAATTCTCTAAAAAAATGAAGAAAACCAAAAAATTTTAATATGAGTCAACAACGAATAACGTGTATTCTCTTTCTTCTTTCTCATGTCCTTCCTGTTCATCTTTGTTTTCCTTTGCAATTATCTCTCTGTTTTCTTTAACACGCTGAAAGTGAAACTAAAACAGAGAGAGTGATTCTTCAAGACCGAATTCATCGCACACCACCTCGCCTTCAGTCTCCGGCAGCATGCCATCTCTTTGTTGGTGTAGTGTCCGATTGTGCTCAGTTGAATCTAATGCGTATTCTACACACGGATCCGTGTTGTGTCGTGTCGACATGGGTACATCACCAAATATGCCGAGTTCGAGTATCATAGGATGTTTGTGTTGTGGATTTTTTACTTTTTCTCATATGTTGCTCTAGGAAAAATAAAGTCACTTCTTTTGGGTTGTTCGATATTGTTGTTTTTTTCTATCAAGTTTCTCTAGTTATTTTTTAACTTTGCAAGTCACTGATATCAGACTTGTTTTAGTTGAAATTTAAACTTTGAAATTGTTTTATAGATATGTATTAAATTAAATTAAATTAATTCTTTTGTTTCTTTCTTTGTTGTTAATTGTATTTAGTGTAGATATGTTGCTTGACCAAATGTCGGGACTAACTTCACTTTTTTCTGTTTTCATAAGGTATAAAATGGAAAACAACTGTCGGGAAAAATATAAAAGTTTGAAGAATTTGTTGATTGTCGCTTGAAACCTGATATTGTTTGAGCTATTATTGAACGATATACCTTTTTTTTTCTTCTTTTCCTTGCATACTTTGCTCTTTGTCTCAAACATTAACACTATTTTAGAATTTAAATGACAAAGAAGAGCATGTTTCTCATTATTGAGTTTGGATTGACAATAGTTAACAATTTTGATCGATTGAGATTATCATGAAATGTTATTATAAGAGATTGTGAAAGTTGTGCATCATTGCATTTGCATTCATGTGGTTATCAATATCACCTGCATGTTGGCAAGTGATAATCTAACTCTTGCACCATGGATATTAGTATCACCTGCCTGTTGGCAGGTGATACACTAATGCTAGTATGGGAGATCATGGTGTTTGATGGACCATTTTTTGGCATAATAATTGTCATGCAATTCTTACCTGTATAAGTAAAGAAATTTAGTTGCAGCTTACTTGTAATCTTGGTTGTTCCCTTTATGTTAATATCATACTTAGAATGTCCTTTTGATGATGTCTTATGTAACAACAACTGGTATTTCACATACCTACTTATATAATGGTGGTTAAACTTTAATGGATATTTTGAAATATATTAGTCCTCTGCAATGATAGATTCTATGGATGTTTGGAGAGATGTAAATTCATTTACATAAGTTTATTTTATTAGCTAATATTTATCAGTAAATTAATAGCATATGCACAATCTTGATTTGAAGTTGCCTTAAGAATCTTTTTAGATAATAGAAAATGCTTAAGACCTTATAAATAATTGCATTTTTATATTTGTCTTATTGAGGATTGACAAGTAAATTGGCAGTTATATTTTAGGCAATGGTAAATAATTAACTGCTTTTCCTTTTCTAATTTCGCAAGAACAAGGTCTTTGAACAACAAAAGATTTTGTATCTTTTTTCTTATTATTTATGTTTCCAAGAATTTACTGCTCTAGTCCACATTTTCCATAACTACATTGCTTTGTGTAATGGATAAATTTCATTATTTTCTCAATCTTATTTCAAAGATTGTTTTGCTTTTTGATTGTGCAAAAGGAATGTACTGAGAAAATGGCTTCATTTCATAGCAAAGAGTAAGGTTTCTCCTTTATGATCAAGTCACTAAACCATCTTGTGGAAATTAGTTTCATGTGAATTGGCAGATTTCCTAATTTGGCATAGGTATACAAGTTCATTATAAGGCATTAATACTTCTATAAAGGAATTGTGATTAAATCACTTAATATTTTTATTTGCTTTTCTTTATGTCTTCCTTTCTATTATGTCTATAATACATGATATAAAGTAGTTTTCCTTTCACTTGTTCTTAGTGTCTTTTGAATGTAGCAATGATAATAATTGAAATTTTGGCAAACACAAGTGGTTATCCTGCCTTGTATAATGTTTCCTTGACTTAGTTTTTAGCTTGGTTTTGCAAAAGAACATAGAGAATTTGTAAAAAAAATAGTGTAACCAGTCTTAAGACATTGGTTAACCTTGGATCTGAAGTATACATGCAAGTTGAAGTGTAAGTTCTAGTTACCTTGAAATACTCACTTTCTAGTAGTAGTTGTGCAAATCAATTACATTCCTAGGATGTTAGTGGATTATTGCATTTTATTTTTTTCATTTGTTACAGTACACAACGCATATTCGT
>CAOJBK015505273.1:0-13616 GCA_948294925.1 Codiaeum variegatum
AGTTGACAGAATTAACTAATATCCAGTATAGACTTTAGATGAAATAGATGTGTCGGCTACAGGGTATATTAGATCACCATTCACAACTAAGACACTCCAAGGTGTGTGACAATTATGGCTTATTCGTAGTAGTGAAGATCCCTCTGCCTTACAAAGTTCTCATAGGGAGACCGCTATTGTGAGACCTAGATACTAAGACAAGTGTTAAGAAATGCAAAGTTACAATCCTGTTTCCAAGTGGGATGAGACTTTATGTTTATGGAACCCCTCGATCAGGATTGAAGTCAAATACACATGAAAAGAATGTAGTTTGAATATTACTGAAAAGGTATATATGCTCAAAAGGGTTGAGGAGGGCCACAGTACAAAGCCAATTGAAAAGTTGGAAAGTTTTGTTGTGGAATTAAAAAAAAATAGAAAGTTGCTTGAGGCTAAATGTTGATCCCAAAGGAAGTAAAAGGAGCTAACGAATTCGTATGGGATTTTTTAGATATTCTAAGGATTAGTTCAGAAGTTATCACCCATTAGCACAATGTAGATCATTTTTTTAAGCTCATCAGGTAGAAAAAGAGGTGCTTGGGGGTTGAGAGACAAGCGATCATTGACAAAGAAGTGGACAACTTGACATCTATAGTATTTATCAAAGAGGTGCAATACTATGAATGGCTAACTAATATGGTTTTGGTGAAGAAGCTGGTGGCTACTTGATGCGTGCAGACTTTAGCTACCTGAACAAAGCTACCCAAAAGATTCATATCCCTTTCCTATGATTGATGAGCTTGTGGATTCCACAACAGGGTACAAGTATTATCACCCTTGGACATGAAGGAAGGGCATCATTAGATAAGGATACACTAGATAAAGATGAGGATAAGATATTGTTCATCATATAAAAGGGCACATATTACTACACATCCATGCCCTTTAGGATCCAAAATTCTAGAGCTACATATCAGAGGTTTGTGGAAAAAATCTTCAAAAATCAATTGGGAAGAAATTTAAAAGCCTACACAAATGATATGATTATGAAGTGCATGGATTTCAAATAGCATATTAGAGATTTAAAGGAGGTTGGCGGAGCCACGGTATGACGAGAGCAGGACATGGCCCCTACTGAAATTGTTATGTTCTATGTAATATAGTTTAAAACAAATGAATACTTTGTAATGAATATTTCTTTCACTCGCCAATTTGTGTCACTTGCAATATTTTATTTCTTGTAAGTAATTCAAAAAGACCAAGTTCATCAGAGTAAATTTCCATAATTTTCTGGAATAGATACAACATGGCTTTTTAAAATAGATGCTAATGTTTAAGACACTTAAATAATATTGTCATTATGTTTTTAAGAAAACTTATATTTATTTATGTTATTATAAAATAATGAAAGCATAATGAATGGGTAAGTGAATTATTTTTTATGTGAAAACACATGTGATTATTATTTTTTTTTAATAAAGAAAGTAGTAATTCATTAAAATTTTATATGTATTTAACTACATTATTAATATATGATGATTTCCTTCATATATTTTAAATGAAAAACTTGTAGAAAAAGAAAATATTAAAAATCAAATGTATCAAATAATGAAATTAGATATGTTTGAGTTATATCATAAAATATGTTTAAAATTAGTTTGAATTTGATTTTTTTAAAGTAATTAATTTAGTCTAATCAAATCAATATTTTTTTCTTGAAATAATTATACTAATATTAGATATTGGTCCCTAGTGAATTAATTTTCTAGCTCTAGCTCGCGCTTTCTTCATCTAGAGAGGAAACTTTTTGAGATACCAAGTGAATGAAAGAAATTATGCACAATCTAGACAAGTTTAGGCTATCATTAACATATCACCACCCAAGAATGTAAATGAGGTGAAATGATTAATAGGGAGGTTGGTAGTAGTAAAAAGATTCATGTCCAAGCCTACTAAGAAGTACTTCCCTTTTTTTCAAGAAGATAAGAAAGGATGCAGATTTTGAATGGATAGAAGATTGTCAGGAAGCTTTTGAAGAGCTAAAAGCATTCATGACATCTAAACAAGTATTGAGCAGAGACTTTCCTAGAGAAGAAGTTTTGATATATCTTTTAGCCTCTCTTTATGCAATTAGTTCAATGCTAATTACAGAAGAAGGGGCCCAGAAGCCAATATACTATTTCGACAAAGTATTATAAGAGGAAGAACTGAATTGTAGAGATATTAAAAAATTGGCTTAATTTCTTATTTCTTCTTGCAGAAAGCTTAAAGTCTATCTTCAAGCACATTAAAGGATTGTCATCATCGACAAACCATTGCTAAAAATTTTGCACAATTAAGAGACCTCATGATAGATATTGTATGGTCAATAGAACTAAAGTAGTACAATCTATAAAATATGAAGAAAAAAAAAAGATAATTTGAAAATAATGGTTTCATGGATGCATGATGACAAGATAAGAAAAATGACAATGATGTTTATTCATGATGAACTAAAGATTACATTTGTATTGAAGAGCTAAACTCATAAATAAACTATTAGTAGCATTGATAAACAAGCAAAAATATGATTAAAAGAGAAAATTGTTATGAAAATGATTTAGAGTTGCAACCTTTCAACAAGCATATTTGTTATCCCTTTGAATAGGAATCAAACCTTATGCAATTCTCCCTTCTTGAGAATGAGGAGTTAAAAAAGGATTTTTAGATTAAGGTTAAGCTTATACCTTAATTCAAAGATAAATTTAAGAAAAAGAGTTAATTTTACACTTTGAAATCAAGTTGAGTGTTAATTTTATACCATTTAAGATTAAATATTGATATTATACCTTTTAATTCATTACATTGAATTAAAGGTTCATATTATACTTTAATATTTTTATATTGATTAAAGTTAAGATTATGCTTTAATAATTGAAATTAGGATTGAGGTTAATAGTATCTCTTAAAAGAAACACGAATTGGAAATAGAAAAGGTTAATATTTTACATTTGATTATTTCCTCGAATGTTTGATGGGAGATGGGAGTCGGATTTTGGATTGAAAATTGCGAAGGATGATTATGAAAAACCTTATAGAGTTCATATTTATAAGGGAAAATGATTCCAAAACTTAGAAGTTTCAAGTTAAAAGACCCCGAAGCTTAAGGACAATTTGAACTGAAAGACTAGAGAGCCATTTATAGTGGAAATGAGGGACTGAAAGGGAATATTCGTTAAACTTCCATAAAGGAACTGGCTAATAGCGGCCCATCAATGAGAAATGACCTATAATGGTCAGGACTGGTTTGGTTCCTCAATTTTTAGATGCAGTTTAATTCAAGTTTATTTCAGTACAAGGTATTGAGTGTGACATAACCTAACAAGTTACATGCAAGCACATGGTTCTCAGTGGAGCGCCCACATGATAGATGCTGGATGAGTGAGCTGGCTCGACCATGAGAATGCATAAACCAATATAAGGCCTATTAGTGACTTGCACTTATCCTTGTGTAGGGGAAACTGCCTCTAGTTAAGGCAAACAATGTCACAACTTTATATCACTTCAATACTAAAAATAACATTATTTTGAATCTTTTTGCATCAACATTGATGTTTTCACTCCTTAAATGGTTAGATAAGGATCAAGTTGAGATGGACCATCTAAGGATGTACACACCTACACTAAGAGAAAATAAGTAGGGCCAGGGAGAAGCCCATAGTCAAACACTTTGATGCTTATATCAGTGATCATTTTATGGAGATGAAAAGGAATAAGTACAAAAATAAGTAGTCTAAGAGATTAAACCTTTCCCTCTTTTTATCTTCAAGCATTTATTGATTTTTCATCATCGGTTACTTATTCTTTAATATCCATAATGTGGGTTAGTGGATATCATGGTTCCTTAAAGTTTGGAATGTGGAGATCATGCCATTGTTTAGCTAAAAACATGCTCTTTATAAGCAACTACTAGATTGAATATCCATTTTTATGGATAACCCTGTTAGACTGATATGCCTTAGAGTTTAATGTAAATATAATAATTGAATCTCGATCGTAATAAAATATATAGTTTATTTAAATGAATCTCTCATTTGTTATAAATTATATATGTTCCATTAGTATTTTGTATGAGAATCTATTCTTAAAGAGTTTAAGAATATGAGTGAAAAATTCTCTTTGCCATTGTACTATAAAATTTGTTCATGCTCATAGAATTACTTATTGGGACATCATTAATTCGGAAGACTATCACAGCTGTTGTCATCCATTATCAATATATGATACTTATGGTAATGAAGGTAGTGAGTCTCATGCTACAGACATGTGATGTTGTGACAACATATGGACTCTCATGTGATGAGCAAGTTCAATGATGACATTAGATGATGAATACATGGGTTTTACCACAGTTAATATTCAATTATCTAGGTCATTATTGTGCATATAGTCCTTTGACTTGAGGTGACATGTTATCTAATATATTAATGGCTACAGTTTATTACTACTTACATACTTCTGCTATTCATGCAAAGGTATATGACATGTGGTGGCTGTACTCGATTATATATTGAGGTAAATGTTCTCCAATATGGAATTCATTAACTTAGGTAAACATGGAAGGAATCCTATGACTTCTAGTTATCTTTGATATGAAATCCTTGGCCAAGGTAAATGAGATTCACTATAAAGTTATTTCTAATAGGAATTAAGATTATAAAGGATTAGAACTTATGAGTAGTCATATGATCAAAGCATATAGGTTTGGACAAATCAATTACCCTAGCTGAAATCGGGAATCCATAATGAAAGGACTTGAGTACATGGTAATTATGATCAATAGGTCCATATAAATGATCATTGATTTGATCATCAACATCCATTCCTATTTATATAGTCTTGATATGTTATGCTAGACGTCACTAATGACTTACGGGACTATTTATGAAATGGGATTCTATACATAGATAAAGAGAGAAAGAGTTTTTCTCTATCTCATTGTTATTTAAGACATGAACCTAGTAAGTCACACACTATAAAGTATTAAGTGAGCATTAGATAAAGATATTATATATTAATATTTAATTGAAGTATTTAATTAATTATTAATTATAATCTAATTGAAACTATAATTAAATTTATAAAGACCCTAGCATGTCTTGAAGTTCATTTCATAAAGAGTGTATTTCTATTTTGTTAATTTTGTACAAGATGCATATTGAGGACTAAATAGAAATTGGACATAGACTAAGAAAGAATAAATAATTAATTATGAGATAATTAATTGTTTATTATGTGTAGAGATTTTCCATCAACTGAAGTGAAGATAACTCACACTTTACTACCTATATGTCTTGACAAGTGTTTTCACATAATTCAGTTAGTGGACAAGAGAGATGAGATCTAGTTAGTGGGTTCTCTCTATACATCAACCATATAAAAGGCAAAAGTGTTTTATCTTGTTTAATTGACTAAGTGAGTAAGTCATTTTCAGATTTTTGAGAAACAAGAGAAAGAAAGATAGTTTGAAGTGTTCATTCTTCTTCTTCTTCTTCAAAACTTATAGAATTAGAAAATGACCAAAAGCTAAGGAAGTCCAAGACCAAGAACTCTTTCACATTCCCTTAATTTGGAGGTAGGACTTGAACCTTGAACAAGAGCATAGAGGGGAAAGGGTCAAGTTCAAAATCAAGTAAAAAGGGATTCCTTACTTGCTCAAGCTTAGTGTGAGATAAGCTAGAGGCTTCGCATTTGAAGAACTAAATGGAGGAAGGAGGAAAGGTATTTGATACTCTAATTCTCTCTTCTAGTTTTAATGTGTTTTGCCCAAAATTGGTGGTCAAATCTTTGTTGGGTTAAATGTGGTCCTTTATGCGTTCATTTAATTTTATCAAAGTATTTGATTTAATTACTGGACTTTTTTTTAAAAGTGTTTTCACAAAAAGAATTAAAATGGAAAGAGATTTAAAAGCTCAAACTAAAAACTTAAAATCAGTTTTTCCACTTCCATGGCATGACTTACCTTTTCCCTTCAAACCCATTGAGAGAGGCAAGTTACATAAGGTGGCAAGCTACTTCTCTTTAAAGGGAGAGTGAGAATTACCCTTTATGCATGGTTCATCCCACTTTTACTCATTTGACTTGGTGAAGTGATAAGATCCTCTAAGCAACTTTTAGGTCACTTAAGGTTATATGACTAAACCATATAACACTACGTGTCCCCTCAAAAAGTTTCTTAATCAAATATTAAGAATTATTTATAGCCCTCTGAGAGGATATGCTACATTTAATCTATTACATTATAGCTTACCCGCATACTTCATTCTTAACTACATGGTTGCTTTTGATCACGTTGGATCTTTCATTGACGTAGATTAGTCCACTATGTGAAGACGTTATGTTCTACCAACTTATGTAATACTAGATTTGCCCTTCACTTTGTAAAATTTGAAGAGTGGGTCAAGTCACTTCTTTTCTAGCAAATCTATCTTCTATTCTCACTCACCCTCCAAGCATCATGGTACTCTTGAAGGTTGGATGCATATTATTCATAAATCTTATTAAGGTATCTTTTTAAGGAGTCTTTGGGAAGCACTGGAAGGGTGATGGAAGCTACTAGCTCTTCCCATCCTCTCCCTTTGTTAAATGAAGCCAACTCCTCAACAAACCTAACACTCTTCGCACAAAGATTTGATTATGATGGATTAAATGATTTAGCAGTGGATGGTTCATGTGATCTTAAAATTCCTCCACTAATCCTACCTTCTTTCAGGAAATACCCTTTAGAGGCTGCTGAAGATGCATAATAGATTTAGATGATGAATTTTCTAGAGGTGATGGCAAGCCGCTTCATAATGAGATGGTGAGAGAATGTGGTGAGGCTGAGAGAGATCTAAGTGAGTTTATGGAAGGGCAGGGCAAGATTAGAGGAAGGCTATGTGAGTTTGGAAAAGGGTAGGCGTAACTTGAAAAGGGATGATTGAGGTCGGTGGAAGTTTAGTCGAGTCTAAAAGAGGGGTAGGAAAGACTGATGAGATGAGTGTGTTGCAAGGTGAAGAAGAGATAGAAACTCAAAGTTCTTTTGCCAATATCAGTGAAGTAAAAGCTGTAATTCCAAATCCTCAACTTAATGTTTGGTATATTTATTGCAAATTAACTTAATAGGATATTGATAGGATTCATGCAAATTATGACATCCCTCATGAATTTCAATTGATTGTACCACTCACCCATGGCAAGGATATATCTAGCTAGTGTGTGAACTAATAAGTCATTTATGTGGTGGCTTTGAATGGAGGTTTGTACTTCCCATTAAGTGAGTTTGAGATGGAATTTCTAAATGCTCATCAACTACCCATTTGCAAGCTTAGCCTTAATAGTTGGCAAATATTAAGGGGACTTCAAGTGGTTGTATTAATTCATAAATTCCCTTTTACCCTCAGTGTAGTCCATGCTTTGGATAAAGTGTCTAGGAAATAACATGATTTTTCACATGTGCAAGCAATTAGGAGTTTGAAAATGTTCTCAACCCTTTCTCACTATAAGAATTTCAAAACAAGCTCTTTATTTCTAGTCATCTAGGATTAACCTAACTTAGATATGGATGGAAATCTTCTTATGATAAGTCCACAAGATGAAATTTAGATCCATTAACAAAGAAGAGCATCAGCCTAGCATCCTTCAAGATTTCTAAGCTTTAAATAGAAAAATTGATGTGAAAACCTTATTGGATTATTTTTATGCTAGTGAGTTATATAATGTAGATGGGAATAATCCATCTGATCATGATGATGACTTGATAAGCCAAGGATAAGGACTTTACTAGGGATTGAGGTGACTTTGATGTAGTTGCCCACATTGTTAGATTTTTTACTTCAAGTAACTCATCTTAGCATTAAATTCATTATTCTCTACTTTGTACTAGGATTCAATTTTCTCTATATGTATTGTTCTATGCAAAATTTATATATTTCCCCCTCATATTTAGGTACATTTATCACTAAAAATTGTATTTAGTCCATTTATTTAGTGTTTTTCAGTCGAATATAGGAATCTATACAAATTTAATGCTTTTGAAGCAAAGAACGAGATTCCTGAGCGAGCGAGAACAACAGAGCAAATTTTGGAAGAGTTCAAGTTTCAAAGCATATGCACTAGACGTGCAAAATGGCGTTTTGCCCATGCAGATGTGTCCTGCCCATGCATCTTACTGCCTAAAAATTCAACATATGTGCGAGCTATGCAAAATACTATTTTGGTCATACATCTCTTTGAGATGAAATTTATCACTTGCACGAGTTAAATTGGTTTCCATGGGTCTTGTATGTCTATTTTGGTCATGCAAACCAGTCAAGTATGAAAATATAAATAGCCTTATTTTGCTCTGTTTTGGCATATTCCATACTTGAAAAGAGGTTAGAGAGTTAGATCTTTATCCTTTTAAGGGTTTGGATAAAGTTTCTTCAATTTTTCCATTAGATTTCCTTAGATTAAGGTTTTCTTTCATAGATTTAGCTTGTTAAGGAGTAATTTTGCTGAAATATTCACGAGATAAAGGAATATTTTGCTTGAATTCTCTAAAGTTTATTTCTCATCTTTATTGTTTAATTTTTCAGTTGGGTTTTTGTATTGAGAAAACAAACATGAATTCTTTGATTATTAATGATGAATTTTTCTATTATGAGCTAAATTTCCTTTGTCTAGCGATTTGTATGAAATTAGTTATGATGTGAAATTGTAATAATCATCTCATCTACCCTAAACTTTTAGTCAACTTTTAGTTCTATCTAAATCTTTTTTAGCTTTCAAAATAGGTAGCCAACTATTCGATCACTTTCAAATATACCTAAGGCTCATGAGGTACACGCTTGAGCTGATGTGGAAGGGACACATGGCAGTCAGTAATCCTACCTAGAAAGAGGGCATTTAGTCACCCAAAAAAACTTATCTCCACATATCAAAACAGCGCCATTTTGTAAATAAGTTAGCTTAGGGTTTTTTAAACAACCTACCAGCTACATTGTTCCCAACGTAACTTCCACCTTCTTCTTCAACAACTACCATTACTCCTCTTTATTAAAAAAAAAAGAGATTGAACCATAACCTTAACTCTGAAACTATTACCCCACATCAAGATTTTTTAATCGTTTTGGTAATTTTTAAATCTTTTTGTGTCGGCTTCGATCAAGCATTGTGGTCTTAGAAAGAAGAATCCACTTGCCATTCTTGGTAACTATTTCTTGGAGATTAGAAGCACAATGGATCTTAAGAAGAAACAACAAAGACATAGGAGGTAATTTTATTTTTAACTTTTCATTTATTCTTCTTATTTTGTAGATTCTATTTGTGGTCCATGCTCTATTTTCACAAAAGAAATATTTAAATAGTTAGGGCTTTTTTTTGTTTTTTATTCTGCATGTAATGAAAATGGTTTGATCTATGTGTTCCATGCAGTTTTCCTTTCGAACTTCACCATAGAGGGAAGTTTAGGTTTAATGGGGATTATATTTTGTATTAGGGGGGGTGATTGTATTACTATGGACTTTGATCTGGATATGAGAATGGAGAGATTTGATGAATTAGTGAAAGGACTTGGTTACTCAAACTTTTTAAATGCTGCATTTTACCCACTTAGGCTATATTGCCCTTTTCGTAAGAAACTTAGCTTGGAGTATATTGAAACAGATGAAGAGTTCAGTAAAATGGTAGTGGAAGGGAGTGAAGCTATGTTTATAAAGGATTATGTGGAGGCAGTTAATGTAACTCAGACTAATAATAATGTGGTATATGATGTAGTTATACCTGTAAGTGTTTCTTCACCTGTAGCTGAGTAGTATGAAAATGAGGCTGCAATGCCAGCAGTTGATGAACCTGAGGTCGAGGAAGCTTAAACATAATCAAATGAGAATGAACTCGAGGTTAATGAGGCCAGTGATCCAGTATGTGAAGTTGAGGTTAGTGAACCATCATCAAAAGTAAATGGAATGAGACATGCAATGAGAGATGGAATTGATGGAAATGAAGCTGAAATGTTTGAACCAACTGATGGGAATGGAAACCAACAGACTGATGCAACTATAGATTGAGATGGAGAGCATTCTGGTGATGATGAATCTAAATATGAGGATTATACTCTAGCTATAGATAAAGTAATGAGTAGTGGAATAGATATACATGATCCTGATAAAGATGTTGAGCATATCATAGCTAAGAAAAACTTGCAAAAGTTTAGGACAATGGAAGTTAACTATGATTATGGTCTTAGTTTGGGAAATATATCAAAGAAAAGGATAGTAAACCCAGCTGGTGAAGGGACTTCTCATCCTCAGGGCCAAAACGATAAATCAAGTGGGTCGAAACACTCAAATTTTGAAGATGAGGTAGAGACTCCAGTCAGTAGTGATGTTGATGACTTAGAGGTTAAGAAAAAAAATAAGGGTTAAGAAGGTAGTTTATAGCCCCAGTTGTGACCATTCTACTATGGCCTAGGTTCCTAGCTTAGTTTTCACTAAAGTTGAACAATTTAGGCAGGCCATTCAATCATATGTTGTTGATAATGGTTATAGATGATACTGGAAACGAACCAAGGTTGATAAAATGGAGGCAAAGTGTAGGAGATATCCTTGGAGATCTTATGCATCACTGATCAGGGGTTACAAGTCATTCATTATTAAGGTTGTACATAATGAACATAAATACAGTAGGGTCATGAGTAGTAATAAGGCAAATGTGAAATGGTTAGCAAGTGAGTACCTTATCATCTTTAGGAGGAAACCTTAGTACACAATAAATGAGATTGCTGATGATATGATGAAGAGATATTAACTGATTGTACCTAAGGTGACATGTTATAAGGCAAAAAAAGCAACTATAGCTAAGCTAAGAGGTTATATGGAGACACACTATGCTAGGGTTAGGTCATATATTGGGGAGTTAAAGAGAGTAGACAAAGATGGCACATTTGACTTGGAATGTAAGATTGTGAATGGAAAGTCTGAGTTTAGAGGGCTATATATTTGTTTTAGTGGCCTAAGGAAAGGTTTCATGAATGGATGTAGGCCAGTGATCTCTTTGGATGGAGCTTTTTTAAAACATTGTTGGGAGGAGCCATTGTAACTACCATAGGTAGGGATGGTAATAATTAGATGTACCCTATTTCTTGAAGGGTGTATTATCTGAGAATGAAGCCACCTGGGATTGGTTTATCACTAAATTGTTCAATGATTTGAACAGTTCTGATGGCTTGTAATGGACTTTTATTAGTGATGAGCAAAAGGTAAACCATATCTTTTTATTTTAGTGTTTTTTCCATTTTCAATTCTTACTTAATAATACTTTTTATATGTTATACAAGGGTTGTTAAATGGGTTGTTAATGAAGGTGCCACATGCTGAAAAAAGGAAATTTGCTAGACACATTTATGCAAACCAGAAAAAAAAGGTTTATTGGACAATAATTTAAGGAGTTGTTTTGGAAAGTAGTCTATAGTACCTATAAAGCACAGTTTAATGAACATTTGGATTAGTTGAGAGAAGTTGACATAGAAGTAGCTGATTGGATGCTAAATAAGGATCCTAAGGTGTTTTGTAAGGCTTTCATATCAACATTACCATGTTGTGACAATATTGATAATAATATTGTAAAAATATTTAATGGGAAAATATTGAAGGCAAGGACAATGAATCGTATTGATATGCTAGAAGAAATAAGATAAATGCTCATGTAAAGGATGAAAGTGAAATATGATTCTATAGTAGCTAAGGTTGATGAGATTTGTCTTAGGAATAGAAAGAAAATTGAAAGGTTAAAGTAGAAAGCCAGACTGTGTGTACCTAAGGCAACAAGAGATCACAAATTCCTAGCCAAATTGAATAATGATCAGTTTGTGGTCTCACTCTCAAAGAGGATATGTACTTGCAAGGCTTGGTAGATTAGTAGAATCTCATGCATTCATGGAATTTCAAGCATTAATTGGATAAGAGAAAATGTGGATGATTATATGAGTGTATGGTACAAGAAGACATATTATTAGGCAGCTTAGGAGTGGTGTATAGAGCCTCTCAATGGAGCTAAGATGTGAAACCTATCACAGAAGCCCCAGTTTAGCCTCCTCAATTTAAGAAGATGCTTGAAAGGCCTAGAAAGATTAGAAAGAAGGCAGCTGAAAAGGAGAAGAGGAAAAACCCTAACAAGTTCACTAAATATGGAGTAAAGATGATATGCTCAATCTACAATAAAGTTGGTCATAATAAGAGAGGATTCCACAAGAAAGACAACCCACCTCCTCCTATTGATGTACAATCAAATTATGAAATATGTTTTTTTTGTTATATTATTAGAGTTTGGTTGTTAAAATTGTTGAACCTGAGTTTGTCATAATAAATTTGACTTTTATTAGAAAACCAGAAAGAAATCAAGGACTGGAAACTCAGCTGCAACCTCAGAAGAAACCTCAGCTGTTGATAACCAAGGCCATCTACCACCACCAGCACCTGCAACCTCAAATAAGCCTAACCATAGACAAAAAAAAAAAGTCAACTACTATTACTACTACATCCAGGTCTAATAAGAGGGTTAAATCTCCTTCTAACATAGTGGGATGAAAATATTCTCCTTCTAAACCTTCTATTACTGCTGAGAAAAAGACCATTACAAGAGAGAGAGACAAGGCCAAACAAGGATATGTAATTACCATCAATACTAACACTAGAAATATGTACTTAGAGGTATACTTAGTTTCACTATAAAGAAGTTATCATAAGTCATTCATGAGTAATTCATTATTTCTTGATGTTTTCCATTTGCTGATGTAAATGCCTGGTCATAAAAAAGTGTAATACTTTTCTGGGTGTGAGGCCTTGTCCAAGCTGCCCGCGAGATCTTCCAGCGCGCCTTCGAGGCTGTGGCTCGAAGGAAACCGACTACGGAAGGAAACGTTACGGAGTCATGCAGTGAAAGTAGAAAAGAGAAAATGAATCCGGGAAAGATTCGAATTCTAATTTTCAATAACATAATTTTGCTAAAACTCTTTTAACAAAATTAGGTTAGGAAATTATTCAAACACTTTGTAACATAGCCATAACCTAGGGTTTGAGTATAAAAACTTTTTTCAAAACTCTTTTAACAAAATCATTAAAATTTTTCAAACACATTGAAAATCAAGTTCTATGTTAAAACTCTTTTAACATAGATGGTTTAGTCATTTATCAAACTATTTGATAAATTTCTAAACTAAGGTTTGGACCCATAACATCAACTAAGGATATTATAACCAATTTTTGTGCAAAACACAAGTTGAACAAAGAAATGTTAAAAGCAAAAATACCTCTCGCCCTTCTTCTTTAAGCTCCCCAAATGTGAAGCCACTAGCTTGAGACATATCTAGCTTTTCCTAAAGCTTGTTCTCCAATTCTCTTCAAGAAGCTTGAATCTTCTCTCTTTGGATACCCAAATGTTTGATCCTTGCTCCTTTACTTAAGAACTTGAGACTTAAGGAATGGCTTTGAAATTGAAAGCTTCTCCACACTCCTTTCTCAAAGGTTAATTGAATAAGAGTTTATTTTTGAAGAACTCTTCTTCAAAACAAATTTTCTCTCTCAATTTAGGGTGAACTTCAAGCTTTCTCTCTCTAACTCTTAGAGAGTTTCTCTCTCTAACCT
>CAOJBK015505940.1:0-11110 GCA_948294925.1 Codiaeum variegatum
AGTACCAGCAACGATCCATGTTCCCATCTATGGTCCATGGCCTTTCCTTAAATGGGGGATGGATATAGTAGGGCCCTATTTCTATAATGATAGGCCAGAAGAAGTTCCTTTCAGTGGCAATGTAATATTTCATGAAGTGGGTTGAGCCAAAATCCTTGGCAATAATCATAACTGATAATGTGGTTAAGTTTTTATGGAAAGACATCATTTGCATGTTCGAGGTACCTCATAAGCTCGTCAGTGACAGTGGGAAGTAGTTTGCCAATGTTTAGATGAAGGAATTCTATAAAAGCCTCAACATCAAGCAACACGTCTCTTTAGTTTCTCAACCTCAAATGAATGCACAAATAGAAGTCACTAACCAAACCATTTTGTAAGGGCTAAAGCGAAGACTCGAAGGTTATGGAAGGAATTAGGCCGAAGAGCTCTATCATGTGCTATGGGCTTACAGTGCAACTCCTAATGAATCAATAAATGAGACCCCCTTCAGTCTCACTTTTGGTATAGGAGTTATTCTACCAGTGGATATCGAACTACCTAGTGGAAGAGTCCATTTCTATAATGATGAAGAGAATGAAGCCTTAGGAAGAATAGTTTTAGACTTGCTGAAGGAGCTCACAGAGCAAGTGGCAATGAGGATGACATCTTACAAAAATAGGGTGGTCCACTATTTCAATAAAAGGACCAGAATAAGAACCTTTGAAGAGGGAGACCTCGTGATGTGAAACCTCAAAGCAACAGGGAAGAGAGAAGGAACAGACAAGCTTGCACCAACTTGGAAGGGTCCATTCATTGTTGATCAAGTCATTAGACTAGCAATATACAAACTCATAACTTTGGAGGACACAGAAGTGCCACACAATTGGAACATACAACATTTGAAGTTGTACTATTAATAAAAATCAATAAAGGCACTTCTTTCCTCGAAATTTATGTTCAAAAATCTAATCAGCAAGAGATGCGCTCTTAACCTTTCAAAAGAAAAAGAACAAAGTCGAGCTTAACTAGTAAAAGACCCTCTACAGGGGGCACCAAGTCTTTAGTGAGCTAAGGACAAAGCCCAGTTTGACTGGAAAAAGACCCTCAAAGGTAGACACCAAGTCCGTAGTGAGCTAAGGCATGAAACCCACCTTGACTTGAAAAAAGACCCTCCAAGGGGCACACACAGTCATTAGTGATCTAAGGCACGAAAGCCAACTTGAATGGAAAAAGGCCCTCCAAGGGTGGAACTCTCAAAATTAGAGGCATGGAGCATCCTAAATCTTGAGATACAGATGCCAAAGGGCTATAGCGGAGCCTCAAAGGCACACCTCATGCAAATGAACACTTGAAGTCACAAGGACTCATAATTACAGTATCCATAAGTAAGAAGCTAAAAATGACTTAGCATAATTACATCATTGAAATAAGTGAAAGATCCATTAAAAAGAAAAGGCAATAATATAAAAGCCAAAAATAAAATAGAAAAATATGACATTTAAGAACAAGCAAATGTATTTCCATTAACAAAAATAAATTGTGTACATTAACAAAAATAAAATGTGTACAATGATATGCTAAGATTTACAAAAATAAGTAAAAATGTAAAAATATATGGAGAAAAACCTAAATTAAGTTTCAAGGGGGAAAATTACAATGGGAAGACAACTACAAAGGATAGAAAAAAAATTAAGGTTGCAAAGGTCTGGAGGTGCCAGCTTTATGGTCTTTCCGAGGGCCTTGAGCCCTCATGCGGTTAAGTACCATTATTTCCCCTAAGGTCTGCTGATCTTCAAGGTCAGAGTCTTTAGAGTCTGAGACTGAGGCTGAAGCTAAGGGTTCATCCAACTTGTCCTAGGCCACGAAAAAATTGTTGAGGAAGGAAAGGTCTGGCTCGCCCATTTTGTCTAAGTTCTCAAATAGTTGGATGTCAGGGATTACCTCTCCTAGCAGCAAACTGCTTATACTAGTTCCTAACTTTGGTAAAGTCCTTGAAGGCAGCCTCCAAGGCCTTGTTATATCTTAATATAACTGCCTGAAGCTCCACACTCCTATACCACTAACTGAAAAATGTTAGATCTAGTAAACCTTTCCACCTCCTCCTTTGACAAAGTGGGAAGCCTACTCCTCAAAGAATCCAGCTTATCCATAGATGTGAAGGCTGCTTCAAGCAATTCTTTGCTTCTTGAGCTTTAGCCTCAAACTGGGCCTCGGTCTTGGAAGAAGCGATCTTTGTGCCTTCCTTTTCCTTTCTAAGAAGTTCATTAGTAACTTTCAAATCCCTTACCCTCTTTTAAAGCGAGGCCACCTCTCCTTTATATCTAGCCAAAAGCCTTTCTACTCTACTCAACCTGAGAGCGAAGGCCATCGATCCCTCCTCTAAAGCTCACTCAAAGTTTGTAGCTCTTCATAATCCTTTTTCCAGTGAACCTCTAAAGACTGCAGCTCCTGAGCTTATGCTTGAGCATCCTATGGAACTACCCTAGTAAAAAAATGTAAATAAAAATAAAGAAGATGAAAAGGAGAAGTCATGAACGATACCTTCAACTAGGAGACCAGATCAGACCCCGAGCCAATCGACCCTCAGAGGTGGGACAAAGCATCTCTAAGGGAACCCCTGCCCTAGTTCCATTTCTAAGTTAGAAATCAAGAGATAGTGAGCCCATTGTCCACTCACTGCTCTCTGACCACAACTACTTCTAGGGAGGCGCCATCTGGACCCGTTTTGTCGAGGTAGCAGGGGTATTTTCCTAGTCTCTTTCCTTCAATAATTCCCCTCATCCCCACTTGTTAAGAAGGACCAGCCCCAACCATAATAGGACCTTGCTTGACAGCAACGACTTCCTTTGGGTCCTCGACTTTTTTGAGCTAGAATCTTACTTAAATTTTCATGAAATTTTCTCTAAACTTAAGATAATTTTGCTTGATTTTGGAAAATATTCTCTCAAAAATTAGTTAATATTCATACTTTTATTATTTGATTAATGTGTGTCTTTAGTCCATGTTTTTAGGTGGAAAAATATGACAAAGGAAAAGACTAAGCATGATTCACAAGGTACAAATTCAACCACAAGTGCAAAAAGTCAAAAATTCAAATCTAGAGAAAAACACACAGTGCTGTATGTTTTGGTCTGCACAATATGGAGCACGAATTATGAAAGAAAAGTGGGGTCCAATCGTACTAAAATGAAGAATTTTTGCTAGAGGGGCATTTTGATAACCAAAACTATCACCCATGTGATAGAAAAACCCTAAAGGAGTCATCTTTACACATCTTTATCATCTCTACAATATCTTAGCCACAATTGGTGGCTCTCAAATAAAAGATGGAGGCTTTGGAGATTCTTGAAGAGGGCTTTTGAAGAACTTGAAGAGGAAGAAGAAAGTGGCCAATTATATTTCATTTTCAAGCACTTTGGAACTTCAAATAACATTTCTAAACTCTATCCTATTTATTTTTATTATTTTAATTATATTTTTCATTTGGATTTTTCTAGATTTTTATAGACATTTTATTTTTCTTATTAATGAATATCTAGATTTTAAATCTAGAATTTAGATGGATATTAATTGATAAATTTTGGAATAACTATATGCCATTTTATTTATCTATTTCATTAGTTTTGGTCATCTCTTTGGATATATGGGTTTGTGAGTGCTTGATCACCATTCACAAAAATCTAAGGCATTGTGAGATGGAGCGAAAGTGGAATTTCTATGTTAGTTCATGGTAGAGAAAAACTTAGGATTTATCACATAGAAATATTGATGAAACCTAGATGGATTTAATTAAATATATTTATTGCTTAATGAATCCTTGTTAATGAATGCAACCATGAAAACAGGTGTAATATTAATTTTGGTATTGGTAATTTAGCTTGAAAGAGCAATTTGTCTAATTTAGTAAGATAACCCAAAATTATCCAATTGAATAGAAGAATGAATTTGGCACATATATCCATTATATTATTAATTAATTGATGTCTAAATCCTAGGTTACTTTTAATATTTATTTTAGTTTCTAATTCTTAGTTTTAGCTCTTTTAATGAATTTTTAGCATTTTAATCACTTTTGCTTGAGTTTATTATTTGATTAAATATTAAAATTTTTTTAGTAATTTGGTAATCAAAATAGCCTCCTCGTGGAACCGATAACTCGATACTCTTTTTAAAACTTGTACTACAATCAACGCGTGCACTTGCAGTAAGCGAAAATAGCATAACAAATCTCTGAAGCTATAGCCTTTTCCCTTTCTTCTTTTTAAAACAGATTAGCAGCAATGAGCAGAGCATCAAAATGTTGGTTTCCATAGCAATCAAAAAGCAAATCTCAAGCCCCCTGTTAAGTTATTGGACATGGGGTATTTGCTGGTGTGCTATCGCCTACATCGAGCCCCTCCTCAACAGCAAGTTCACTGCCCATTTCTTGCAACAAGCAAATATGTTCACTTGTGGTATGAGCACTAGCCTCCCTCCCTTCATCAGCATGAGGGTGTCCCCCCTACTTTTGTGATATTTTAGGGAACTAGAGCCCCTGGCCTTTTAACTTGTTGGCCTCCCACTTCCCCAACTTCTTCCTCTGCGAATAAAGCTGTAAGGTTAGAAGATGGTAAAACATAAATAAATAACTGGAAAATAATAAGTATGAGCAGAAATCTCACCAATTACTCCCCTTCATGAGGCCACAATGTGAAGTTCTAGCTCTCTGCAAGATCGTTTGACCCGAACCTTTCTCCTCTCCTTTGCTGGCTCGGGATAAATGATTTAGAGAGGAGCAACAGTGAAAGCAAGCTTCGTTCTATGCCACTTCTTATCTAACTTTCTTTTCACCTCTGATAATAGATGAGAAGAGGAAGTAGAGGGGGGAAGAAGGAGATGAAGAATCAGAAGTAGAAGAAGAAGAAGTCAAGTCTATACCTTTAAATAATCTCTCCCCAGTGCTCTTAGGGGTTTTCCCCTCTGAAACCCGGAGAGATGAATGTTTTGTTGTTGAAGCTCGTTTAGCCAATGCCTTCCTTATAACCTCTTTAGTGGATGAACTCCCCCATTGGTACAGGTTCCTACAAGCTTGAAAGAAGTTAAGAAAATGAAAATTTTCGGTAGGCGCCCACCAATGCATCCTTGTCATTGAATGCTTCAACATGTTTGAGATACTAAAACATGGCTTTGTTGAAACAGTCTTACTCAGGAGCAATCTATTCTAGGAAATCTACCATTCTACAATCAACCTCTTAAAATCCTAGACATCTCTTTAAGAGGTCTCTATGGATGCTAGACTGAACGGTCAAGTCAATTTTCTCTATCCTCTCTTACCAAAAGAGTTGTTGAGGAGCATCATGACCATGGTAGACTCCAAAGCCGGAAGCCTCATGCAAAGCCTCTTAAATTTCTTTTATCCCCCAAAGACCAAAGTGAGAACCTCTTCCCTTTATACATCAATTGCCTATGAAGCAGAAATGACCTCCTTTGCTTGGGCCACCACAGTAGTTGCCTCGTCCTGAGCCTCTACTACCTGTAAAGCCCCACCATTTTTTTTGCTAGGGATCACCCTCTCAATAAAGCTCGACAATGAAGTGAAATTTTCTTTAAAAACCCCAAACTTTAAATCTTAAAGCTTGGTTTTATTAAATATGGGCGCAACTACTTCCTTTACATAACCCTCTTTATTTTCACCTTTTCCCTGCCTCTTGGGCTTCTCAGTGAGATAAGCTTCTTCAATAATTTTGTCCCTAGTAGCAACCTTATAGGAAACTTTAGTACCCTTTTTTTTATCAGTTTTAATAGATTAGTGAATGAAGTGAAAGAGATAAGAACATAAAGTGAAAAATAAGAAAACATAAAGAAGGAAGTTCAAAACCACAAGAGAAATTGATAGAGAATTAATAAAGAGAGAAAATGACCAAGATAGGAGGTTTTTTTTAATAGATGTTAGGGCATAGAAAAATGAGGAGATACGACTTCCACGTGGCCAGATGGGACTGCACAACGAATCATTATGACCCCCAACAGCTATGCTGCGTATCATCAAACCATTACTCTGGGAGTAAATGCACCGATTTGGAGAGTCCTAACCATCCCATCATGCCTATTAGACAAGACATAAAATCTAAAGAAAATGTAACATTTACAACTTACTGCAGGTTGTCCCTTGAAGCCCGAGCTTCCATACTTATCCATACAGCCTTAACATTTTAAATTTACTGTCTTATCTCAAAGATGGATGGTTTGCACGTGGAACCTTCGTTGTATCCAAGGGAGGCCTTTTGAGTCCTCTTCAGTAGCACTTTTCAAGCATTCAGGCTCTCAAGTATGGAGAGCCAAAGGGGAAAACTAATATGGGTTGAGTATTGCCTTAATCCATATAGTCACAACCTGACCATGGTAGTATCAAATCCCCCTCTTAGTGACATTGAAGGCCAACCCCCTGAAGGAGGACCCCACTAAAGCTTAGCCTCTCACCCTCAAATCCCCAAAGGATCCTCACCAACCTCATGGGCCCTAGCCCATTCCTTGGGTGACATTTGTACTTTACACTGTAGGGAGCTATCACATCACAAGCCTCTAGGAGCTAACCTCCATGTGACACCTACCCTAAGTTACAAGAACTCCTCAATCTATAAATAGTTCCCTTAAGTAAGGTAATCACAATCTCACTCTTTCATACTATACTTTCAACCTTTTGTTTCTCAAACCTACTTGAGCGTTAGAGGGTTATCGTTAAACACCATGTCCAGCTCCCTGATTATTCTTTCTATGCAAGTTACATTCATCTACAACCAAAAAACACCTCTCTCAACCTAAAGCAACCGAGATCTCTATCAAGAATGTTTTTAGTTATATAGTAGTAGTAGAACTAGATTTGCAAAAGAACTTAGTGAAACCTCCAAAATTCTTCTAATGATCTGCCGATTACATGTCAAATGGAAAAGAACAACAAATGGAAAGTAAAAATGGATTTCATGTATGACAATATCCCTAGAGGAAAGAATATGGTGAATTCTTAGGGATGACAATTTGGTATTTTGAGAGAGAGGAAAGTCAATAATGATTCTATTAATTTATTAGACCCTAACTAATTAATATGCTTATGCAAGGTGAACAACTCATTACTTTAAAACATATTACCATTATTATTAACAAGCCTAATGATGGTAATACTCAAAGAATTAGTGAAGAAAGTTCTAGTTAAGCTTTCACTTCACGAAGTCACTTAATCGAGCAAGGGAGGCTCTTTAACTTAGAAGAGTAATATGAAAAAAGGGATTTTGAAAGCTAAAGGTATTGTAAAAGTACCTAAAATGCCTATTGCTATAAGTGCCAGTGATGATATTGAGATTGTCATAGTGACTGATAAGGCTATAAAAGGCTCTTTTTATAATAACATTTCATATCTTTTTAATGAGAATGATATTAAAGACAGTGAGGGAGGAGATAAGTGACCCTTTCTTAGAGGCTTGATCCTTCTATTTTCCCTTCTCCTTTATGATTGTTTATCAATCATAAAATGCTAGACTGGAACTTTTAAGGGGCAAATAAAAAAGATTCAAATATTGACAATTTTAGTGTCTGAACTTGGCAAAATTTGACAATTGAGTGTGAATTTACAAAAGTGATAATTAAGTATTTGAACTGGTAAAAAAGGAACAAATCGGTATTTTTATCGGATATTGCTAGTAATTTACTGACGTCATCCATTTTTTTCTCCTATACATTTTTACCAAATTACCATCAATATTCGGTAAAAACACTGATTTGTTGTTGTTCTTTTTTTTTTTTTACAAATTCAATCACTCAATTGTCACTTTTGTAAGTATACACACTCAATTGTCAAAATGTTCTAAATTCAAACACCAAAAGTATCAATATCTCAAAAAAGATTTATTTTAGTAATTAGGGATATGGTGTACCTAAAGCTTTCATAAGTGGTTCTCGAGTTGATTTCTTAGGTCCCATTGAGTGGAAGTTCATAGATTTTTTGGTGGGATTTGGTTTCTTTAGAAAAGTATGTAAATAGGAATATCATTCAGAATGATTGGCAAGTTATTCACACTGATATTATCAAAATGGTTGGCATTATAATTTTATGGCTATTTATGATGCGCCCAATCCTCGCATTCAGGCATCTTGTTGGAATAATCTATCTTGGATTATTTTGGAAACTAATGTTACCATTCTACTAGTAGGAGATTTTAATTCCTTGCTTTTCCCTAATGAAAGAATGTGAGGAAGTAATAAAAGGTGTGATGTGTGCAAAGTATTTCTTAATTTGTTCAATGATCAAAATATTCCTGACTTGGATTTTCATTGTCCAAGTTTTAATTTGAGCCATAGAAATCTCCTTCAAAGATCAGATCGTATGGTTTACTCCAAGAATTAGCTTATAGCTAATCCTAAGGCATCAGTGCACCATCTCCCTAAGGTCTCTGGTAAAAAATTGATTCTCATTGCAAATAAATATATAGATGCTCAGCTTAATGGAATAAGAGCTTTTAGATTCCTTACTCCTTCATTTTACATGATAACTTCAATGGTTTTATTATGAATAATTAGCATTATAACTATGATTGTCATTGTACATTTTTATTACGAATAATTAGTGTTATAATTGTGATTTTAATAGTCTTTCCCTATTTTAACTATAAATTTGTAGAGATGGAATAAAGAAACAATTAGGAACATCTTTTTATATATATATAAAAAAAAAAAAAAGAAGACTCTTAATAGGCTACATGGTATCCAAAAAGCATTGTAGTCTCTTCATTTCACTAATATTTTTCAATTAAAAGAAAAGTTACAAGCTTGTGATGGCATTTTGGTTAGGTAAATGGTGACATTTCTTAGAGTCCTTGGCATTACTTGAGGAAAATTCACAATTTTAAATTGTTAGCTTCCTTGGGCTCAAACACTATCCCATTCTTCAAGAGAAACTAATCACTTAGTCTGATTGTATTGATTTTATGTCATCTCTGCTACTGCTGCTCTGCCTTAAGATATAGTGATTTTTTTAGCATCGCTTTGTGGCATTCTATTTGGATTTTACTAGAGTTTTGCTACTTCTATTGTTAGGATTTCAAGAGTGCTAAAATCCTACATCGAAAAAATATAGGATTGAAGAGGGATATATAATTGGGAATGACTCATAAAATCAATACCTTAAGGTTTTAGGTTGGATTGTGGGGTTAAACCCATGAGTGTGTTCCCTCTTCAAGGCCCACGTAGAAAAATCTCTTAAGTGATGTAGGCTCTCAGACCCCAACAAGTGGTATCAGAGCCGAGGTTCAACTGGATGAGTATGGAGACAGTGGAGATCATGTGGTGGCAGCTTCCACGTGGAAGAGCGAGGTGACTCCCAAAGTGGCCCAACCGGTGGAGTAAAAAGGCTCTTAACTGCAATACTTGAGGGGGAGCCCAAGCCCAATGTGGATGTTCACTCTTAAGGGAGAGATTATTAGGATTTCAAGAGTACTAAAATCTCACATCAGAAAAAGATGGGATTGAGAGGGGAATATAATTGGGTAGGACCTATAAACTCAATGCCTTAAGGTTTTTTGTTGGATTATGGTGTCAAGTCCATGAGTGTGTTCCCTCTTGAAGGCCCATGCAGAAATCTTCTAGGTGATGTGAGCTCCTGGACCCTAATAAAAAATTATGAATTTGACCCATTTTGAATAGGAAAGTTAATTATTTTTTCTCTTCCACAAAGGAAATTGTTTTTCTTCTTTAACTAAATCTAAGAAGGAAAAGGATTTAATTAAAAAGGAAATTTTTGTGGACATTGGATTTCCTCTTTTAGGAATTAGTTAGGAGAGTGTTGTAGACAAATCCTTATAAATAAGAGTGTATTTGTTTAAAGAACAATACAAGAATTTGAGAGAAAAATTCTCATAGTTTCTCTTGATGATTTATTAGATAAGCTAGTAGGTTTCTTCAAAAATACTTTGAATAATTATTCTTTGGTGGTGATTCACAATTTTAATTGTGAGATTTTAGACTAAAGATTAATTTGGATATTTTGGAGCTATTTATGGTAACAAAGTTGCCTATGACATACAACGTGTTGTTAACAAGACCGCTATTATGGGACCTAGATGCTTTTGTGAGCATCAGAAGGTGCAGATTGACAGTTCCCCTTCCTGATAGATCAAATTTTCATATCTATGGTGTTATGGCTCCTAGGATGACATTAAGAATTGAGAAGAAGAAGAAGGCCATATCATTGGAGATGGATGAGGTGAATTTAGTAAAAACAGCTCCCCAAGGGGTTCAAGTAGAATCAAAAGGAAAATCTGCTCAAAAGCTCGAACCCTTTGAAGTTTTTAATGGTGGTCAAACTTTGCAGATCAATTCCACTTTGAACCTGGAAGAGAAGCAGCAAGAGCAAGAGTTCCTAACAAGTAATGTTAAGACTTTTGCATGGGTCTCTACTAACATGTCAGGAATAATCCCAGAAGTAATAATGCACAAACTCCATGTGGACCATACCTTTAGACTAATCAAGCAGAAGACGAGGTGCTTCAAAGCTGAACGACATGCTATTATTGATGAGGAGGTTAATAAGCTAGTTACAGCTGGGTTCATTAAGGAGGTGTGGTTCCCATATTGGCTTGGAAATTTGGTATTAGTCAAGAAAGAAAATGGAGGCTATCGTATGTGTGTGGATTTTACTGATCTGAATAAGGCCTTCCCAAAAGACTCTTATCCACTACCTATGATAGATAAGCTAGTAGATGCAACAACTGGCTATAAATATTTCTCACTGCTTGATGCCAAGCAAGGTTATCACCAAATCAGAATGGATGAAGAGGATGAGGAGAAGACTTCATTCATCACAGAGAAGGGAGCATACTACTATGTATCTATGTCTTTTGGGCTAAAGAATGCTGGAGCCACCTACCAAAGACTTGTCTACAGCATGTTCAAGGAACAACTCGAGAAGAATCTCGAGGCTTATATAGACCACATGGTGGTGAAAAACATGAGCTTCCAGTAACATATTCAAGATCTGAAGGAAGTGTTTGATATGATGAATGCCTACGGAATGAAGCTAAACCCAGAGAAGTGTCGCTTCTTCATCAATGGAGGCAAATTACTAGGCTATCAAATTAATGCAAGGGGGATAGAGCCGAACCAA